>VDFB02101439.1:0-47248 GCA_007258455.2 Sequoia sempervirens | reverse complement strand
GGTAAAAGTTACAGAATGTAGCCACGTTTTTGGGAGATTGGGTGTATTTGAATGTTGCAAATTTCAAAATAATTGTTGTTTTCACATCCAAAATGTTGCATGGGGCATTTGTCATGCCCAAACCTCAATTTTTATGATGTTTTAAGTATTTTTTTGTCACCAGCTAAGGGAAAAACGTGACAGCAATGCAAAAAACGCCTCTCTAATTTTTGTTGGAATATAGGAGAGTAAAATGCTTGGTAAATGCATTTTTTTTACTATCAATAAAAGAGGGAAACTATGATCTTTCTTTTTGAGGAGTTTTGAGTATATTGCAAATGTCAAATGATAAGGGCTGAATTATTTTTTTCCAGAGGCAAGTTAAAAAAATTGGTATTGACTACGATTCTCTATTGACTGGACTCCCCAAATTGAATTTGTTGCAAAATCTACATTTAGTTTGATATATTCACATGGGTATTGGTTTTGATTTAATTTTTTAAGGATGCCATACTCAAAGTATGAATTGTGTTTTGATTTTTAATGCTACATCTTTCATGTGATTTGAATCCAAATTTTATTTGGGAAATGCTCAAATCTATCTTTATTTAGAAATTATGTTTTGATTTCTAATGCTACATCTTTCACGTGATTTGAATCCGAATTTTATTTGGGAAATGCTAAAATCTATCTTTATTTACGAATTGTGTTTTAAATTTTAATGCTAAATATTATCATTAATTCCTTAAAATAAATCTCATTTCTAAGATTTTACTTTGTATTGTTTGCAGGTTGACATTGGAATTAAGCATTGAAATCGAACAAAAGTAAGCAAATTGAAGTTGAAGAAAACTAAGCATTGAACTTGAAATTGACAAAGCATTTTTAAATGCTTAGGGCTTCCATTTTCTGCTTTCTTTTTTTGTTTTAGGCCAACTCACTTTAGTTTTGGGGTTTAAAATTAACTATTGATTTGATCTCTTCAAGTTGGTTAAAATTGAACTTAGAAACTTACTAGCTTTTTGATTTGGCTTAAAATTGAACAAGCAAAATTCACACTTCATCTTGGTGCTTAAAAGGAATCCATTATTGCTTTGAGGTGTAAAATGAACACATGTCCTTTGTGTCTTGTAATCTTTTTTGCAAAGTAATCTTATTTAAAAAGGTGTATGCACTTCTCTAGTGCTTCATGGTGATCTTGAGAATCAAAAGTCTTTTTGGTGACATTAAGTTGCATAAAAGATTGCCTCCATATTTCAATTGGGCTCTTAAATTTGAACAAAGTTTGTGAGTGTGAGTTAGGTATATCGTGTGTATTCTCTCTTTGTTTCTCAATGAAGAATGATTGAACTACAAATATGCTTGCTCATTTTTTTTATCCTTAGAGGGCTTGCCTGGTGGGAAAAAGTAATCACCCCAGGGAACAACCCAACCAGGAACATGCTAAAGTCAAGCGACTTCCACCTGATATATAAGTGTGGGTACTTGAGGAAAGTTCAAGTATCACGAGGATTGTTTTGACAAGAAGGGCAACAATGATCTCTTGTCATATGGATGATCCCCCACGAATGGAATGCCTATATTAGAGCCTTTTGTTTAGAAGTCCCAATCCTTATCCATTTGTTGGTGCAAGAAAGGTCGTTATGAAGTTGTCACACATTTTTACTGCTCTTTGTAGAGATGAAAAGTATTACATGGGAGTTTCATGGGTATTGATGCTTGGTTGACCCAAGAAGTGTGTGTTGTGGAGGGGATCTAGTGTGGTCAAGCATCTAATCATCTGCTAAGAGTAGGCGTAGCTAGATTTATCTAAGTGGGAACTCAACAAATATTATCTCATTTTATCCTAGGATTGTGCATCATTTTGGAATCAAAACGCTTTGCTTGGATCTAAAACGTTGGAAAACAAAAACTCAACATGAACATCAAATTTTGAGCCCTTTAGGAAGAGAAAATACCTTTGACAAAATCCAAGTGCTATTGCTTGCCCTAGGGATTTTATCCATAGAGGTTTCTAAGTATTTGGATTTACATCTCAATTTGCTTTCACTAAAGTCAACAATAGGAAACTAGTGCCTTTTTTTCCTTGATTTCTACATAATGGACTTTGTGGGATGAGAAGAAATTAGGACATTAGACATTTAGTTTGAAAACCTAATCAAGAGAGTGTTTGTGGTAAAAAGAATTCATTAAGAAAATATAAGAACAATTGGACCCCACACATGTGCTCTTCCAAATGATTTCCCAAAAGATCAAAATCTGAAAAACAAAGTCCAAAGGTCTTAGTCAAAAAGCTCACAAGAAACGTTTGTCCATGCTTTACGAATTTAGAGAAAGATTGACATTCAACTTTTACAAACATGCATCAAGGAACAATCCAAATTTGTATTCATTTTACTATTGTCAAGATCCAAGTCTCTTTCAAAGGTTTGAGTATCTCACATAGGAAGTATTGCATGTTCTTCAACACCGAGGTCTTGTAAACAAGAGTCTTTTTAGGTTCATCCTACGATGAAAACCAATAACTTTCATCCATCCTCAAACATCAATCAAAATCATTTCACCAACAACTCTTGGAAATCTTGAAAAAATCCTTGAATCAAAATCCAAAAATCAAAGTCATCTTGTTTTGGCTAGGTGTGTAGAGGGATCCTTCTCCTTACACTTAGACAAAATTATCATCTCATGAGCAATTTTGTCCCATAGATAATATCCAACACCTTAGGGTCTATTAGTTCATTATCCAAAATCAAAATCCAAATCCAACAGAAAAAATCAAAGTCAACCAAATCCAAATCCAAATCAAGTTAAACCAAATCAAAATCCAAAATCAAAATCAAAAAGTCCCAAAGTCTAGTATCCCCCTCAAGATTTCTCAAGATTTCAATCATTCATATCACCCATCCTTCATTTGTCTCATCATCATCCTGGGATTTCTTTTTTTTGCCTAAAATTTTGGGTCAATCTAAGGAGTTAGAGATTTATCTCCCACATTCCTGAAAATTGATCCATATTTTATGGTTCAAACTAGATCTCAACACAAGAAGAACATGGAAGCCAACAAGGAAACATCTACTTCAAGTGACTTGAGTCAAACAACTCCTGAAATCAATCCCATTGGATCAAGCAATCCCCGACCCAACCTTCCTCTAGTATCACAAGACCTTCAAGAGGGTCAAGTAGAAGTCATCACCGACAATGTCTTGGGAATGACATAGGATGAAATCATAGAAATGGTCCAAAACCCCAAAAATCATAGGATTTTTAATACCATGATGAAACTTAATCCTTCACAATACATGTTAGAATTGGAAAAGGAAGGTGCTAAACTCCATTTTGACTATGATATAAGCACCATTGTGGAGAAACCTTTTGAGAATATGTCACTTGTACCATTCACCTCACCCATTCAAGGCATCATCCAACCCATTCCAAAATCCACATCATCTCTTGCCATGATAGAACCCATTGTCAACAAGGGGAGTTCATTACTCCATGCTCTTCAAACACACCCCCTTGTCAATAATCAAAATTTGGATGCAAATACCATCACAGGAACATCAAATATTGTCCCTCAAAATCCACTACATCAATACATCCTACTCCTCTTCCATGAAACCAATAATCCATCCTCTTTTCACGCAATGCCGACATATACTCTTGACACACAAGTTTCTCTCCCATTGGTGCAAACGGGTCTATTTGAACAAGGAGGACTCTTTGGGGCCTCATCATCACTTGCTCTAGGAAATCTACCAGCACTTCCACCAATCCCACCTTTGATTCCACCACCACTACCTCTGCTACCACTGACATCTACATCAATCCTTGGTTTAGGGAAACCCCCTCTACCTAACATCCCAATCACAAATCAATCAAACCAAAACAATTCTTTGAACATCAATCAAATCAGTGTATCAAATCCTTTGAATATGCCACCGATATTTCAACAATAGGTGGCATCCATCCAAACAATACCATCAATCCCCATACATCAAAACATGGCCTCACAAGAACCCACCATATCAATCGCACCACTCACATCAACACAACCCCAAATTATCACTCAAATAGCAATTCCAAATCCTCCACCACTGCCACCAAATCCAAACGTGGAAAACCAATACCTGACATTACAAGCAGCTCATCAAACCTATCAAACAACACTCCTATAATACCAAAATCAACAAGTTACCTAGGTACAAGCTCAAGCTTTGTTGCAACAACAAGAAGCTGCACAAGTTGCTCAAGCAATGCAAGCCACTCAAGCTGCACAAGCTGCACAAGCTGCCCAATCTGCCCAAGCTTCCCAACAAGCTCAAGCACAATATCAAGCACAACAAGCACACTCACAAGCATAGTACCAAGCTCAACAAGAAGCAACACAACACCAAGCATACTAGCAAGCATTGCAACAATATCAAGAGCAACAAGAAGCAACCCAAATCCTAGACCAACAACAAGCATTGTTGGCACAACAATAGCAAGCCCAACAACAAGCATTATTGGCACAACAACAACAAGATCAACAACAAGCGTTGTTGGTACAACAACAATTGCAAGCATAATTGGCACAACAAAACTTGCAACCACCTCCCACAAACACACAAAATCCACCCATCACTCCCACAATCACGCCACCTCAAAACACCTTCATTCCACCTCTCGATCCTCAAGATGATGTGTCAGCACAGATTAAATTCCTCTCGCAATAGGTGTTTGACCTCCAATAAGGGAAAACAATGAAAACACCAAAGAACTTGTTCCCTTACCTGTTCAACAGGAGCATTGCGATGAAACCATTCCCACAAGGATTTGAAATCCCAAAATTTTACAAATACAAAGGAACGAGAAACCTTGAAGATCATATCAGGGAGTTTCAAGTACATTGCATGGAAGTCACATACAATGACACTTACCTAATGTGATTGTTCCCTGGTAGTTTGGTAGGACCTGCCATAGAATGGTTCTCTCGTCTTTCTAGAATCAATAAATTCCAAGAATTTGTTGATGCATTCATCCAAAACTATTCATTCAACATAGGGATGGATGTGAGTCTGGAAGAGCTATCTGCTCTAAAGCAATCCAAGGGGGAGTCATTTGCTTCATTCTTACAACAATGGTTATCCAAAACCAATAGAAGCAAATGGGCCATGCCAGAGGAACATCAAATATGTACCATCATCTCCAACCTTGAAGGAGCCTTGTATTTTCATCTAAAGATGCAATGCATCACCACATACGAGCAGTTGATCCCCAAGGTGCTCAACATCGAACGAGCGCTTATCTCACAAGGGGGAACACCTACATAACAAGACAACAACCAATCCACCAGCTACAATGAACAACCTTGAACATGGGAAAAGAATAGGAATGTTACTAACGATGGCATCGTTGATGCCAAAGTTGTAATCAGTGCCCCGAGGCAGAACACACAGACATATCAACAACCACAAAACAATCGACGAGCCAACACTATAACACAACAACCAAACAATCAAACGGTGAATAATTTGAACAACCAAGGGGGACCACCCCAGTGAAACAAATATTCCCCCAAGCAGAAATAAACAACCCTTGGGGAACCAATTGAATCCATCATGAATAAACTAGTGCAAGAAAAACTCATCATGATCCCCACCTATGAGAACTATCAAGAACCCCAAGTGAAACTACCATAGTACAATGAAAATCACCTTTGTGATTTCCATAAAATCAAGGGGAACACAACTCCCAGTTGCATGAGGTTGAAAAACTTGATCCAAGACCTCATTGATGACAAAATCATAAATTTGGAACAACCTCCAGGGAATCAGGACCTAAATATTTACATGAATCTGATGCCTAATCACAATAAGGGAAACAATGACAATGGAAAGGGTAAGTATAAAAATGTGAACCATGTGTATGATCATGTTGTTGCATTGCTAAATGAATGGGTCACTGTCATCACTATCAAGGGAGCCCAAACCGATTGTGGAGTCACCACAAGAGGCAGAAAAGTCACCATTGCTAGACCATCTCAACCATCTAGGGCATCCACCTCAAATCCAAAATACGTTCCTAGTGGGTACAATATCCTGAACTAGTTGAACAAAACCCTCGCTCAGATCTCCATCATGGAATTACTGAAAATATCACCCGCACACAAAAAGATTCTAGAAGAGGAATTGGCCACATCCTCCATTCCCACGGATCTTGATATGAAACAATTCCAAGCTATGGTTGGACACCTCACCACACCTCATCTCTTGAACTTTTCTAATCAAGACCTCCCAACCAAACCATCTCACAACTGTGCGCTTCATTCTGAAGCTTTCGTCCATAAAAACAAAGTCAAAAGGGTCTTGGTGGATGGAGGTGCGGGTCTGAATATCTACACCCTTAAGCTAATAAAAAGTTTGGGCTTCTCTGAGGATGTTGTTGAAAAAGGAAAAGGTATAACCATCAGAGCATATGATGATCAAGAAAGAGTGTCGCAAGGCACTATCCAACTCCATATTCAAGTAGGGCCTGTTATTATGGAAACCACATGTAAAGTCCTCAACCTTGAATTACCCTATAACATCCTTCTGGAGATCCCATGGATCCGTGGGATGCAAGTTGTTGCCTCAACTTTCCACCAATGTGTCAAGTTCCAACATCAAGGCCAAGAGGTCACCGTCCATGGGGATCCTGAACCATTTTACTATTGCAAGAATCTGGAAGCTAAATACTACAAAATCCCCCAAGTTCCAAAGAACGATGAAGGCCCCTCAACTCCATATGTGGACCCATCTACCTTGGCCTCCACATCTGAGACAAAGACACCCGCCATCCTCGCCATTTCTGATATCAAGGTCATTATCCAAGACAATGGGTGTGGGGATAACAAAATGAAGAAAGGTGCATGGGCAACCACATCCAAATGCCTCCTCGTCCCAAAATTTCAAAGCAAATCCTTCCAGATTCAGGTGTTGGGGGAACCTAGGCCAAGAAGTGGTGGAAGAAGACCCATCAAGTCTACTATACCAAGACAACTGATCCACAGTTGATCTTCCCATTGATGATAGCAGAAAAGGGCTACAAATGATGCTTAGCATGGGCTATGATAGAAACAAGAAACTTGGGTAGAATAATAATAGTCTCCTAGAACCCATCATTGCTGAGAAGAATTTAAGAAATTTTGGTCTCGGATGTACCCCTTCGAAGGTGACCATACTTGGAAAACCTGCCCCAATTAAAAAGGTCAAAACACCTCCTCAGTTGTCAACAGCCAATCTCCAGTTACTCGTATCCATAGGTCAAGTCATAGATAACTTTACCTTTGACATAACTGATGTGTGTAGTGAGGACGAGGACCTTGTTACGGATCTACCCATGTTTTTCAAAGATTCTTGCCTCTTTATGATTAACACCCTATCCTTTGAGTCAAACAACCAAACCAACGAGATAAAGTTAGTCTATCCCCAACTCATTGACTATGACCAATGAGGACTGCCAATTTTAGACACGTTCAAAAATGATGAGGCACTCTCAGAATTCATGGGATTGCAAGATAATATACCATGTGGAGATCAAAAAGCAGGATTTGACATTGAGTTAGACACACATGCCTACTATGGGGAAACGATTGAATCTCTCAGTCGTAAAAGTGAAAATATAAGAATAATATCTAGGTCTTTAAGTGAAAACCACACCATGGCACTTTTAGACCCAAAAATATTAAAAAATAAAGGACATATCCGATGGTGAAAACCTCTCTGATGCGCTAGAGGATGGGGGATTCAATCTTCCTCGTAGTGCTCTACATCAGGAGAAGTCAGTAGTTTTGGTAGAGAAGTGTAACCCCGTCAACTTGGGATCAGAGGAAACACCAGATATCACCTTTTATGTTGAATCATTGTTAACAAAGCAACAAGAGCTCCTAGCTGCATTCTTAAAAGAGAGAAAGGTGAACTTTTCATGGACCTACGTAGATATGCCTAGTCTTGATCTTGAAATTGTAGTTCATCATCTAGCAATATATCTTGAGGCAAAGCTAGTGAGACAAAAGCTTAGGAAAATGCATCCCCATATAGCCTTGTTGGTCAAAATGGAACTACAAAAACTCCTTGATGTGGGGTTCATACGGCCAATAGACTATCTAGAGAGGGTATCAAATCTTGTACCCGTTTCAAAGCCCGTTGGGGGCATCCGTATCTGCACAGATTTTAGAGATGTAAACAAAGCATGTCCCAAGGATGACTTCCCACTTCCAAACATTGATATGATCGTAGATATGAACACGGGACATGAGATGTTGTCTCTAATGGATGGATTCTCTGGATATAACCAAATCATGATAGCCAAAGAGGACCAACATAAAATGACTTTCACTTGTCCATGGGGGACATATTGCTAGAACATGATGCCATTTAGCATAAAGAACACAGGAGCAACCTATCAGAGGGCCATGACACTAATCTTTCATGATATGATTCATAAGATTGTGGAAGATTATGTTGATGACATATTGGCCAAATCCAGAAAGAGGCGGGATCACATAGCAACGTTAAGTGCCATCTTTGATAGACTTGAGGAATACAAAGTCCGGCTCAATCTAAAGAATTGTGTCTTTGGCATACAATCAGGGAAGTTGCTAGGATGCATTGTGTTCATGAGAGGAATAGAGATAGATCCCGCTAAGGTCAAGGAAATTTTTGACATGGAGGCACCAAAGGCATTGAAATAGTTAAGAGGCCTACAAGGAAGACTCCAATCTATCTGTCGATTCATAGCGCACCTAGTAGACAAGGCTATCCCTTACTCTCATCTACTCCACAAGGGGGTAGCATACAAATGGGATGAGAAATGTGACTAGACATTCAACAAGATCAAGGAATATTTGCTCACACCACCAATTCTTATGCCACCAATTCCAGGTGAGCCATTGATTCTGTACATATCGGCAACAACAGCTCTCGGAACTCTCCTAGCCCAACATGATGAAAAGGGAACAGAGAGAGCTATTTACTATATCAGCCGAACTATGGTAGGGCATGAGTTGAACTATACATTCATCGAAAAGGCTTGTCTAGCAGTGATGTTTTCCTCACAAAAGTTCAAGCACTACATGTTAGCTCATAAAATAAAACTCATTGCCAAGATTGACCCACTCAAATACTTGCTTTCCAAAGCAATTCTCACAAGATGAATGGCTAAGTGGGTTATGATCCTATCAGAGTATGATATCAAGTATGTAGAGCGAAAGGCTATTAAGGGAAAATTCATTACAGATCAACTAGTAGAGGCGCCAATGTATTCAGAAAACCCACTGATATCAGAGTTCCCTGATGAATCAATCTTTAACCTAAGCATAGAAGACAACTAGAAGGTGTACTTTGATGGATCCTACACACAACATGGATCAAGAGATGGAGTCTTTTTTATCATGCCACAAGGAGACTGCATACCAAGGTCATACAAGTTTTCATTTCCTTGCACGAACAATATTGCAAAATATGAGGCCCTCATCATAGGGCTTAGAATAGCAGTGTAATGGTAGATTATGGCACTCAAGGTCTATAGTGATTCCCAACTAATCATCAATCAGGTAAATGATGAATACCAGACAAAAGACAACAAGTTAATGCCAGACAAGAAACTGGTGGAAAGCCTCAAAGAGTCTTTTATTGACATCACATTTGAGCAGATACCTAGGGCTAATAATAGAGCAACAAATGTTATGGTGACAATAGGATCGTTACTAGATATCCCACACAATGTCCCTAAGCATGAATTCCTCGTAGAGCAGCTTCTCGTACCAAAATTCGAGGTACCAGAGTATGAATTTGTGTGCAAAATCGTTGGTCCTGGTGATCCCTAGTACCATGATGTATACACCTACTTGAGAATAGGAGTCCTCCTTATCGATTCATCCTCGAGCCTAAAAATAACCTTCGTCAAGAAATCATCTTGCTTTGTGATCTTAGGAGACAACCTATACCATAGGAGCATTGAGGGAACCCTGTTACAATGTCTAAATGCTAAGGAGGCTTTTACCGCTTTAACTTAGGTGCACAATGGCATTTGTGGCTCACATTTGAGTGGTATGACCTTGGATAAGAAATTGCTAAGAATTGGGTACTATTGGTTGTCATTGGAAAGAGAAGCTCATGAATATGTCAAGAAGTGCTTACAATGTCAGCAGCATGGGGACCTCATCCATGCACCAGCTCAAGAGCTCCATCCCATCATAACACCATGGCCCTTTTCGCAGTGGGGGCTCAATCTCATTGGAAAATTCACTCCCACCTCATCTAGTGGACATAAGTTTATCATCATTTCCATTGAGTACTTCACCAAGTGGGTAGAGGCCATTCTCATGACCTACATTACAGGAAAGCAGATATCCAAGTTCATCCTGAACTACTTAATTTTACGCTACGGTTTCCATCAATCCATTATCTTAGATAACAAGATACCATTCAAAATCCAACATTGCTTTTCCACTCCATACTATCCCCAAGGGAATGGCCAAGATGAGGCTACAAATAAAACCATCTTGAAAATTCTAAAGAAGATGGTCAATGAAGCTAGTTGTGACTAGCACTTGCAGTTGAATCCCGCCCTAGGGGCTTACCGAATGAGTATCTGCACACCAACAGGTGTAACCCTGTTCTCCCTGGTCTACGGATCAGAAGCCATACTCCCCATTGAGATCAAGCTCCTGTCCTTGAGAATATCATTGCAGAATCTCATCACAGATGAAGAATATCGGGTCTCACAATTGAACGAGCTGGAATTACTGGATGAGTGATGCATGGATGCCTTGAACCATTTGCAAGTCTACCAAAACTGTCTCAAGCAGAGCTACAACAAGAAGATCAGAAGTCAAACCTTCTAGGTCAGGGAACTTGTACTAAAGGAGAACCAAAAAAAGTACCAAATCCAGATAGAAAAGGGAAGTTTGAACCAAATTGGTTGGGCCCCTTCATCATCATAGCAAGCTACAAGTCAAGGGAATATTAGTTATCAACGCCTGAGGGGGAACCTCTGTAGGAGCCTATCAATAGCTCCCATCTCAAAAAGTTTTATGCCTAAACTTGCAAGGTATAAATCCAAAAAAAATAAAAATGAAAATATAAAAAATCCAAAAAAATTAGAAAAAGGATTGAAAACAGTAAAAAAAAAATCACCCTCTAGTGAAAACCACTTCAGTGAAAAAATATAAAAATCCAAAAAAATTAGAAAAAGGATTGAAAATAGTAAAATAAAATAAAATTGCCCTCTAGTGAAAACCACTTTGGTGGAAAGTACCTTGGTGAAAACCTAGAAAACAGGTGCCCCATGTAAATAAGCACTTTCCATCCACCGTGATCTCTACGGCTTGTTCTGCATCCTTCATCCATCAGACTTTCATATCTCCATCCATCACCCATCTGTATCTGCACCATAGCTTGATCTTGTGTTCGTATCATGATCCCTCCTAGTACTACTCGGCCCATTCATAAGGTCAATTTGTCCTGCCTATATCAGAGTAGTCTATCACACCACGCTGGGGGCATGTTCTTATACCTACATTGGATCATATTCATGTATATTCTTGAAGTCTTCCTTAAAATAAAAAAATCCAAAAACATTCATAAAATCAAAAAATCCAAAAACATCAAAAAATCACAAAACTCAAAAACATTCAAAACATATCAAAATCCAAAAACAGGTCAAAAAGTCAAAAATAGAATCGTCTTGTCGAACTACGAGTCTCTGAGCTCTGAACGTAGGCAAGGTTGATCTTTGATCATCCCCCAAGACACATAGGTCAGTTGTTTAGGAGTCTGTCATGATAAACTGGCAATCCATTTGTTCATATCTCATAAATAAACAACTCTATGTTAGTCAAACTATGTGGTCTCTATGTGTATAACGTAGGCAAGGCTAATCTTTGATTAGCCCCCGAGGCCCCTAGGATAGGTCCTTAGGTTAGGTTCTTGGTCCAAAATCTCAAAAAACATGAAAACATTGGAAAAATTGAAAATCAAAACATTTGTAAAACATCTCAAAAATCCCAAAACAATCTCAAAACATTTCAAAAATACCAAAAACATCCATCCCATTTCACTTTCACCTGCAAATAAACATCGACTCACAAGACTTGAAATATTTCCCAACTCTATTGGAATACTACCAGTGAACTGCTTATTAGACAAAATTAGGCTTTGGCAGTTTTGAAGTCTTGCAAACTCAGGTAAAATGGGTCCACTAAGAAGATTGAAAGACATATCCAACAAAGTAATATTTCCAAGAAGAAAAAGTTCCTAAGGAACATGGCTGGTATGCAGGTTTCCCTGTAAAGATAACTCAACCATTGCAAATGTAATCTCCAATCTACTCAAGAATACTACCAATGAAAGCATTCCATGAAGGATTTAGCACCCCATAATGATGTAAATACACAAAATCAGGAAAAGATATTTTCTTGAATCCACCATAAATTTCACTTGGAATGGTGCCACCAAGCTTATTGTTTGAAAGGACAAGGTTATTTAGCATTTCCAAAATAGAGCATTGAGTTGTTATCTGAACTATGCCATCTCTGAGCTTAAATGTAGGCAAGGCTAATCTTTGATCATCCCTGAGACACAAAAATACAAAAATATTTAAAAACCCAAAAATCTAAAAAAACAACCTCATAACATTTCGAAAACATCAAAAACATCCAAATATTTGAAAAAATCCATCTGTCTCATTTCGCTTCACCACAATAATTAATCATCCATAATAAATCAATTGTCACCTTCAACCTTTGGCAAAACAATTAGAAACAAGTCTAGCAGGTTCAAAAGTGAAAACTCAAGCGTCAAGGTCTCAAGTCTAGGTTAGTAGATAAACAAGTTGGTAAACTCTTGGTATTAATAGCTCATCATCCTGTCAATCCCAAATCATCTAATAACATAATTTCCTAGGATGCATCCTTCCTACAATGGACATCAACATCAGGCATCACCATAGTTTAGTCTTGGCTAGTGGTATGCAGAACATTAGCTTGTTTGTTTACTTGATTTTGTCTTGATTGATTTATCTTATTGCACTCATTCCAATGACCTCTCAATGATGTCTAAACAAAATGATTTAGAGAGAAAGGAATGGGGCAACGATCATTATCTTTTGTCTATTGTGCTTGTTGGATATTCTTGTAATATAACCTTGGTCATGTGTGCTTTGTTTGGTTTCTAGGGAGGGTGTTTTAGGTGTCTTGTTGACCGCATAGGAACACTTGCCTTTCTATGTTTTGGTTTGAGATGTTTGGAATATTTGAACTGCATTCTAAATAAGGTTTCGTATGCCAGGTGTGAACAAGTGTACTCCTATTTGATTGTTGAGTCAAAGTCCATCACACTAGGTGCAACACCATCCTAGTTCTTTATACCTTGATGCATCGTATCTATGTGTGTTATCAAACATAAGGTAAGTAAGCTCTTTTAAAATCCCAATTCCTGATAAGCAAAACATTATCCACTCTCATCATCATCTCCAATAAAGTCTCATCAAATCATGGACTTGTTGGATCCTTTCTTGCACCATCTCATTTATTCTTATTCTTCTATCTTTACTAATAGTTCTATCCAAATTTGTGTGATATCTCAAAATATACATGAGGCTACCCATGGCCAATGATTGTCTATACATCATCAAAACTGTTTACGTCAAATATCTAATCTTTCTAAAGAATTATTTTCATCCTCTGATCAGTAGAACCACCCCCCTCGCAATTCATTGTGATCTCAATCAAAAAATTAACATTTTCGCTCGATCTCTTGAGGGGGAAGAGTGTACTAGTATACTTCTTTCCGCTAGGGCATATTTCTTTCTGTTGGGGCATCTGAAAAAATTAATTTTTTTTTTTAATTTTGATCCCAGCAAGGTTATTCTTTGAACCAATGTAGTAGGTACATTGCGTCAAAGAGGGGAAAAATGTAGACATGCAAATAATCTTAATCGACATCATACTTCTAATTCTGATCAATTAACATCATTTCCTCTCATTTAATTAAATAAATCAATTTATGTAGTTAAATCACTAAACTCCTCTTGTTTAATTAAATAAATCAATTTATTTAATTAAATCACTAAACTCCTCTTGTTTAATTAAATAAATCAATTTATTTAATTAAATCCTCAAATTCTTCTCATCTAGTTTAATAAATCAAACCATTTAAATCAAATCCCCTAAATTCCTCCAAGTTAATTAATTCTAGATTAATTAACTCCTAATCTTAATTACCCATTCTCTAGCTTTTGACTCAACCTCGGTCAAACTCAACCCTTGACTAACCCACCCACTTGCACATGAAAACCAAAATTTCTAATTAACTATCTCATTTTCCCTCTCAAAAGGGAATATTCCTTCTTTTGACTTTCTCATTCAAATAATTTCTCCCCCCCAAAACAATTCAAGCACATGCATTTCATGTCTCTCAAACATGCATTTAGTGCCTCTTACAAACACACACAAAGTGTGATCAATCTTTACCCATTGGCATTGAGACAAATGTCTCAATCTCATTGGTCCTTTCTTAGTCCCACATTCTTCCTATTTTTCAATTCTTCAAACCTCTAACTTATAAATAGAGGCCTTTTCTACTTGAAATCTATCCACAGTTTTATGCACCTACACTATACACAAATTTGTCTTCATCACTTACATCTTGCTCATCATTTTGAAAGCTTATCAAGGGTTGGGAAAGGGCTACTTTCCACATCAAAGTAGCACCAATCCACTATGAGATAGAGTTTGCATCATGTTTTCATATGCTTTAGTTTAGTTTCATTATTCTTTGGTTGCATATTTAGCATGATGGAGTATTTCATAGAGATGTTTAATTTGTTAGTTTTTAGATGAATAACATGTTAATGTGTGTTAAAGTTTAAACATTTTGCAGATTATTAGACATCTACACCATTTAGCATTCAACCACATTAAGACAAATTATAAAACATCAAATGATCATATATATATACAATTTTTTATGTACATATCATCATAATATAGAATACAACCAAGGTATGTGGGAACTAGACCCCTCGAGGTCTAGTGCTTGTGATCCAGTAGTAGGACATTGGGAGACGGTCGTATGTGATCGTGACCGTGATCCGTTGTATCTAAGTGAAAAATATAGGCCCTGTATCACTCGTCTGCTCGTCTGCTATCTGCTCCCTCTCTGCTTGTAGTTGTGATACCTCTGCCTATAGTATCTCAACCTCTATGGGGGTCTGGGATGAGTGTCCTCAAGTCTCAGCTCGATGGAGTCATCTCCTCACACTCTCATACATTTCCTGTAACCTCACGAATGGTCTCAGTGACTCTGGCTCCTCCTCCACGATAGGTGGGGTCACGTAATATGATTTTTTTGCCTCCTCATCAATGGATGTAGGCACTATCTTTGCAGCATCTTGACAGTAGAACTCCCACTAGTCTCTCAGGGCTCCTCCAAGGTTGAAATGGTAAATAATCAGTACACATCATCATATATATGTATGAAATGTAAGCACTAACATATAGTAAATACATAAATTAAATATCATCACCTATATCTCCAACAGGCTGAGGGATATCAACCTCATCCTCTCTAAGGGGCATGGAGGATGTTCTATCCTCTCCGTGACCATGGGTACTGATGTTTTTTGTGGTTTTTGCACATGATATGGTCACACAAATGTGTGAGGACTCTTCCCACTCATGTTGATCCTTAGTTGCTACCTCATCACCCTCGCTCAGGGGTGGCTCCTCCTCCTCATACTCCTCCTCATCCTCATCCTCATCTCCTCCATCTTGGCCCTCATAGTCAGGATCTGCATCCTCATCATACTCATCATCTATAATATATGTGAATATGTTTGCAGCCCGGTACTGTATCTCCTCGCCCCTGTCCTCTACCTCATCTCCCTCATCTGGCACTGGACCTGCATCACCTATGGGCTCATCAAATGGAAACATAGGAGTTGGTCATGACACTGTCCACCACTCCTCATACTCATCTATGCTATCGACATCATCAGTGTCAGAGACTAGAGGTTGATCATGATTAGAGAACTCAAAGTCACTCTCAACCACATGGTCTATAGTGAGTCACACTGTATCACCTGCTCTCTGGACACTCCGCACTGATCTCCTGAGACAGGGGCATGCCCTCGGTGTTGTCTAAACCTATCCAAACGGTTGCATGACTTGCTCATAGTAAAATGGGCATACTACATGGTCATGTTGGCCATCCAAAAATCTATCCATTTGCATCCTCCTCAACTATCCCATGTGATCTGGCCACTGAAGTGTCAGTTGATAAGGTCACCAAAGGATCTCATCTTCCTCCAGCCGGTCAAATCTCACTCTCCAAAAATGCAAGTCACCATACTACCATAATTGATGTAGAGGATAACTGAAGGCTTGAGGATAACTTACGGTTGTAGCACATAGGAAACCGACAAGTCTAGTACATGTGATATGCTCAAGGCAGAAAACCTAAAGTAGTGTATAATGCACCATACTATCTATCTCTTGAAACAAAAATCGACCAAGATCATAATACAAATGAGCCAGGATACAATATCCCCAAGCACATAACGTCTTGTGCTCTTTCATCCCTTGAATCAGGTGGACTAATCCTCCATCTAAGTGTGTTGCTCAGCCATCTGGATTGAGTACTAGTTCCACCATGTGCATCATGATCCATCTCACCAATGGGGCATGCAAATATAGTAGCATCGATAGCTTGATTCACACCCTCACATGCTCATCATGCACTGGTCCATCCAAACAATACTATAAATCAGCCTTCTACTCATGGAAGGTGCGGTCTCTATGGAAATGTACTCACTCTCCTTGAATTAGAACATAGAGAATCCAATGTACGTCCTCTAAGGTGATTGTCATCTCTTCCGTCGACAGATGAAACATACATTTATCTGTGTCTCAATGCTCGCAGAGTGCCATCAACATGGCATTGTGGTACCTCATGGGAGGCATAAGGTATGCCCAATAGATGCCCACAGTCTGAAGATGCTTTGTCTCCTCTACTGATAGTGTTGGGGATATATCTCTTAAGAAACTCAACTGTCTCCCCCTAGTCGTTGTTGTGATCGGGTGGGTACCTATCAAAATTACACAAATATGCTCTAAAAACTCATCTAATGTCTTCAATTTTTCAATTATTCATCATGCAAGTGTACTAAAGTTATCCTAGTGTTCTTTCCTCAAGGCCCTAGAAACTTTAGAACCCTTTTAGGACACTTTGAAAAGAAATGAGACACTTTGTGAACAAAAGGGACACGTCACAAAAATGGGGGACACTTTGCAAAAAAATTTCCAAGATCCTAAATTAACTTATAAATGCATCAAAAATCATTAAATCATTACAAAATCACTAAGCAAACTTGCAGAATCGACTCACCTCATAATGTCGCTCGCTATGTGCCACCTAATCTCGAAGCACATCCAATCTCGTAGGCTCATAATATCGTCTGCTCGATATCTTCTCCTCTTCTCTCGTCATTCAAGCTACACAAAGGTAAAATGATAAAAGTAAGTGACCATTTACTTTACTTCTTCACTTTTATGTTCAAAATTAGGACTTTTTCTTCCATTAGGGTTAAAAATTATTGTCTCTTCAAATTAACATAAGGGGATCTAGTGAACTCCATTTTTGACACTGTTTGTTGCATTGGAATCATGATTTCCACCCCGACATCATTACTCATCCATCATTATGAGGCATGGTACTTGGAAATTCACTACGATGTGATTGGTTCTACTCGATGTGGCTAGATTGCTACCTTGATTCCACCTCCGTAAAGCAAGCATAATCAAGGGGGGGCATACATCTACCCTCAAATTTGATTCCTAGAAGTTAGATAAAAATATTTATGAACAACTAATGAATTTGTGTTGCAGAATGCGGACCCTAATGTTGTGGTTTTACAGATAACTACATTGGGGGCTTCATTCTCCCGTCATTCAAATAAGTATCCTTTTATGCAATAAAGTGTACCATTTAAGTCCTTTAGCTTGCACATGCACGTAGAGTCATATGGGCACTAAAGTGGGGGCTAAATGTGGCATAGAAAATTGGACACTCTTGGAAAAAGAGACAATTTCACGCTTAATTTGTACCTACTTTTGAGTACCCTTACATTAATCATTCTTCAAAACAACATTTATAGGCCCCTAAGACCCATTATTTTTTATCTAGAGGCCCATTTCACTTAAAAATAATACAAATCCCAATAAATAATGCTTAAATCATTCATATCTCAAAAATCCACCTCTGAAAGCATCATGTGGGACCCATTCGCCAAGGGTGGCAAATGAGTCCCTTTTGGGGAAATTTTCAATTTCAAGCGGGAAACTCACTGAATTAATTTAATTTTTCAGTGGATGTCGGCCTCTTAGGTCTAAATAATAGGAAATTAGGTATTGATGCTTATAAATACACATTTTTAGGTAATTTTTAACAATATTTAGTCATTTTTACAAGCAAAATTCAAGAGTTAAGTGTTGAATATCTTCCACAAGAAGATTCATCAATCTTTCTACAACAAAGTTGAGGCTTTGAGACAAAAAGCAAGGGTTTTTGCAATTCTTCAAGCTCAGTTCTCATTCAATATATTTCATTGTAAGGTGTTGATAATGGATGCCTATGGAGAATCATGGAGAAATCTAGGTTGAGGAGATGCAACTAGCCATCAAATCAAGCCTAAAGACTTATTTTTAAAGTGATTTCATCTTCCATTTTCACTCTATCTTCAGATTTAAGGTTTGAATATCATTAATTCATATTTAAAATGTTGTAGGGTTTCTTGTATTGAAGTCTTGCATCATTCGAATTCCTGTAAACAATCTTATTCTAGCCCATTAGAATGGGGTTTTACTTTACTTTAGACTTTCCTAGTCTTAGATGCACTTAGGGCTAGGGTTTTATGCAGATTTTAATATATTTCCAAGGTTTAATTACCAATTATGGGTTTGAATGAGGCAACCCCCATTAGACAACAAATTACATTATATTTTGTAGGTGTTTTCAAAGATTCAGATCCGAGAATTAGTCTAGAAGTGCAGTGTAGGTGATAAAGTGCAGATCTGTAGTTTCTATTTTCAGAAAACAAAAAGTGGACTAATTCACCACTAATGATGAATGAGTCTTGCTGAAGGTTTATGTCAAGATAGAATGCTGATTCTAGTACCCTTTTGGCAGAAACAAAGTTCTGGGGAGAAACCCTGATCTGGGACTAATTCACCCAGGGTGGTGAATGAGTCCTAGATAGTCAAAAAGTCAATATTTTTAGTTTTTCAAAGCTATTTTCAGGTTTACAGAATTTCCAAGTGCCAGATACTTATCCCCTATTACTTTTATTCTGCTATTTTTTCATTTCTTGGGCTTCTTTTAGATCTTTTCATACTTGTTGGCATATCACAGCGTGTTTTCAAACATATCATATTTCTTATGTTTTGCATAAATAATCAGTCTATCTATTTAGTTTATTGCATTTATATCATTGAATTTAGGAATATTTTCATTGTACTTGCATTAATTTAAGTGAACAACCTAGATTTTGGGGTCTATCTCTCTCCTTTAGGTGAAAAACCCTAATTGAGCAAGAGAGTCATAACACCTACACAAAAAAACTATGGTTCAAATAGATGAGATAGACAAATGCATAGACAAGAGATGTCATAAATCCCAAGATGCTCTAAGACACAATACAAGAGAAGGATATCAATTGCAAGGCTTGAGGAAGCCGAAGAGAGAGAGAGTTGTGAGAGACAAGAGAGTAGTAGACAATGTTGTAAGAGCTTTAGAGTGTTGTAGCAAGCAAGAGAGTTGTGCAAGCCTGAGAGAAAGAGGAAGATAAGAGAGAAAGACTTAGAGAGTGCAATAGAATGGAAGAGATAGACTTTAAAGAGAGAAAAGGAGGAAAAAGAAGGTTCCCAAGCTGTTACAAGGCATCTTGAGTCCTTAGCACCGAAAAAGGTAAGTCACAAGTGGTAACTTGCTTAGAAATGATCGTTTGAATGTTGAAATGTCACGGGATGCTACCGCAGTGCACAAACGTATGTGTGGTTCACTAGTGTCCAAACAAATCATGCTAAAAAATAGCAAGAATGAGGAAAACACGAGGTTTCATGCAAAGCTGACACACAAAGGTAGCTACTGAAAATGGATCCTGAGCATCATGAGAAGGAGAAAAGATAATGCAAGAGTTGAAATGATCCAACACAAATACTAGGGGATTGGACACTAAAGTGGATACAAAAGTGTAGGTGAAATTGTGAGGGGGTGCAATTTTATGAAACTACAAGTTATAAAGTGGTATTTAGGAATCCTTAGTGAGTAGTAATATTTATGGTTACATGTTAGAATGTATCAATGTTTTAATCTTAGATGTTTATTGACTTCGTCACTCATTGTGAGTATATTGTTTTGGTATTTGAGTATCCCTTAGTGGAATCGAGCACAATAATTTTGATATCATGTTATAATTTTTTGACTTCCATTATTTTGTTTGACTCCTCAACTTAGTATGGATGAAGAATCTCTTGTTAGTAATCTTACATATTTTTACTTAATTCCCCAACTTAGTTTGGGTGGAGATCATCTCTTTAATAATATTATGTTAGTATTATGGATCTTGGATGAGTAGTTGTAATGAGAAGACTATCCCAATATTCTATCACACCTAATTATAATATTGATATTGGATATGTTAGTTAACACTAAGGTGAAAGACCATATTGGAGTGAGAGAAGTTGAGTGTCCTCATTCAAGACAGATACATCTTTATGTAACTTTATCTACTTCATGTATAGCACATTTGAAGATCATTGTAACATTAAGAAAGGATTTTATGATCTTCTAACCATAAACTCACATAATGTAAGCTCTTGATATTTTAATGGAAGAGGGTCCATAAGCTAGGTTACACATTATTTATCACCTTCCATCACTAGATATAAGATATTATTTGTATGAATTCTTGTGGCTTGACTTGATAGCATACATCTATTCCACCTAATGAGATGGTGTGATTTATACTTGCTATATACAATTTTCATTATTATATGTGGATTTGGTACGATGGTAGACTAGAGCTGGGAGTTGAAATCTTGGTGCAGTATAGAAAATTTAGAAGTGTGTGGTATGGTGGAGTTACATTATGGTATTTGCATGTTATTCTTTATGGTAATTATGTCATTCTATATTTTTTTGAGTATTATTTATATTTTGGGTGTTTTAAATGGTATGTTATAAAGTGTTACAATGTATTGATTAGTTTGATATGATTATTTGGTATTTATTTGATGTTGTGAACATGTATTGTGAATTTCGATGGAATTGGTTTAATTGTTTGATCTATGGTTTTGAGTGAATGTCTATGTATTTATTAAGAGAAATTAATTAATAATATAATCACCAAAGTTAAATATATCTTTCAAAATTTTAGGTTATTGTGGAATAATTCATTACCAATATTGATGGTTGAGGAGCAAAGGGATTTCCTTATACGTGTATGTTTAATACCTCCCTCGATGGTAATTTGAGCCTAGATGCAATAACCTTAGATTTAGGTTGAAGACCTTGGTATTTTTTTAATTGTATAAGACCACTTTAGCATTTTTTCTAGGTTGGCTCATACCTTATATTGTAATTATTGATGAAGGTTGTAGTACTTGACCCATTGTAAATTTTATACTACTTGTGGTATTATGAATTTATGGAATTTTTTTATTGGATATCAAGATTATTTTATATTCATAGTATGCATTATGTGTCATAATTATTACTTAATTAAAATAAAATTCTTTTTGGGGTGTATTACACAAGTTTATAGTTAGACATATGGTTTTTTATTTCACTAATTCTAATGGTACAATTAGATTTAGGCTAGGATGCCCCAAAATTTCTACCACTACAAAACTCAATTTGACAACCACATGCAAAATCTAATATGATAATTAGCTATTTGAAATCCATTTTTAGTGAGATGAAATCATTTTATTATTTTCTAAGGCCTCTTAGAAACAATGGTGCAACCCAAAATGCTACACAATGTTATAAAAATAACCTACACCAAAAAAATGAAAGGAAAAATAAAATATTGAAGATTTATAAATTTAATTTCTTGTCAAATTATTTTGATTCTCTAGATCATCCAAGAATGAAAGATAACAAAATAATTGGTTCTTGAGTAAAAATATAGGTGAATCTATCAAATATTTATTATATAATTTAGTGACTACCCTAGATACTAACAAGCTCCAATACTATGTTAGCATATGTAAAAAAAATGAAAACCCAAATCAACTATGTAATATCCACCCTAACAAGCTAGAGGAGGGGATACCTATATAGGAAAAATATGAGATAAAATTATTGATTATAAAAATAATTTTAACTACCCAAAAATAGGTTGGATTTACAATCATGGAATATGTCATCTACCCTCATAATGACCCACACACTACAACTAAGCAAGTTGAATTGAATATTTAAGAAAATACATAATATACATAACTATAGAAATAAAAAAAAACCTAGATTAACATATGGAACGACCCCTAAGGAACTCATGGAGTTGCAAGATATGCCAAAATATTAGAAGAAGAGTGTGGATGGAGAATAGTTCATATAACACATATGAGAGGTCCATGAATAAGTCTAAAGATAGTTGGAGAAGAGTAATGCACAATATAAATAGTTTATGGACAAGGGAAGGAAATAAATTAAATTTTACATCAAAGATTAAGTGTTAACACACTTGTGTAAGAAAATATTTCCCAAGGGAACATATAAGAAATTCAAGTGGAAGAAGATAGGGTCATGGAGAATTTTGTAAAAAATTATAAAGAGCTCTAATGAGATAGAATTGCTTAAAGAAACTAGCATATTTCTAATGTTTAATGTTATTGAATTGTATCCCTATGAGAAGGAGGAAAAATAGGGGAATGAGGAATGTAAAGGTGAACAATAGTGGAAATGGGGATGCTTTACAACCTACGTCATAGAACACCACACTTCTCCAATTGTCACTCAAATATGTCCTAGGATCCCAAATTGGATTGACTGTCAACCCCAAAGGTGAGTCAATTCTCAACAAGGAAGACCTAGGAGGGGGTTCTTTAAGCTTTGAGGGGTTCACCACCAAGCAAAAGCTTGGAAAAGAAAATTTAAAATTCAACTCACAAAACCTAGTAATGCAAGCCAAATAATGAGTGCAAATGATGAAATTAAGTAACAACAAGTTAGGATGTGTGTACATGGGAAGTCTAGAAATGTGATGAGGATTTTTGAAATGTAAAAATATTGTCAAAATATGCTAGGGAGGACTAAGATGCCCTTACTGTTGTCGTAGTCCCACTACTATTTTTTTTGGATAGATGCGAAATCTTTGGATGTCGGAACAAAATCTGAAAGAATCTCTATAAAATACCACTTGGAGGACTAAGACACACTTTTTGCTTACTCACTCTCGTCTTGAATTTCTAAAATCTCTTAATGTGATCTTGAGGTTCAATGTCTGCACTTCCTTCTTCTCAGATCTCAGGTTTTGAAACTTCTAGATTTGGCCTGTAGGTGTGTTTCTGTGAAGATGACAACTTTGCAATGCAACTTTACAACTTTGCAACTTTTCACTTCAAATAATATTCAACCTAAATCTACAAAAATAAACATTCAAGAGAGGAAAAACTTGTTGATTGTTATTAAATGGGGTCTTGCCTTGGTCAAACCCCTTATTTGGTAATTAACCTTGGAATGAAATAAAATAATGAAGGGAAATGATGAATGAACAAAGTGCTATGTTGCAACTCACCAAACCCTTGTTATGAAATCTACAAACTTGTGTGAAGTGGCTAGCATGAATTTAGATCTTGAATCAAAGGAATGCTTGATAGATCTTAACTTGAATTGCTTGCTTGAGTCAAAACCTTACATCACAAATGTTAGCTCAAAAACACACATGATGCAAGAATATCCTTGATATGATGCTTGAATATTTATGATGCCTCCAAATGCTTGACAAAATTCTCTTGAATGCTCTTGTGAACTCAATTATGTTGTTAGGAATGCTCTCACAAAAGTTTTGATTTCTTGGATGATAAAATGAGTGAAAGAACCTTGTATTTATACTTATCCATGCTTAATATCCTAAAATTAAACCACGCCAAGTCGACATATGAATTCATTAATTAAAGGAGGCTAAATCCCACCAAGATTTGAAATTAAATCCCAAAAATAACCTAAGGGGGACTAAGATGCCCTAGGTGGTGTCTTAGTCCTGAGGCATATAACTCGGTGCATAGACTCCAAAAAGGGGCCCAATTAAGGTACCTTTGAAATCAGGGTCCCAAGACCTTTGGGGGACAAAGATGCCCTAGGTGGCATCTTAGTCCTGACCCAAAAATTAGGGACATAGAGCTAGAATCATTAAATCATCATTTACCCTTTGATTATTTTTGGGATTAGCTAGAAAAAGATATAATTTATTAGGCTTGTGGATGCAAAATAAGACCAATTAAGACATAAATAAGGATGAATAAAGCAAGGCAAGCCCAAAAAAGTGTGAAAATGCAAGGGTATGCATTTTCCTACACTACATTTAGCCTACACTTTAGTGAGAGGATGAACTTGCTTCAAACTCACACTAAAGTAGCCAGCCACACAATCAAGAGGGGTTCAAATGTACAAATTCTAGTAAGATAGGATGAAAATAACCAAGAGGATAGCCAAGCCCCCAAGATCAAGATCCTATGAAAAATCAACATAGACAAAAAGGAACGCACTTGCGGATGATATATGAAGCCATAACCAGATCACAAACATACACCATCAAAGATAGGAAAAATAAAAAGAAAAATGCAACGGATCAAGCTTTGACTTGTCGTCCAACGCACTGTGTACTGGGTCTAGGCTATTTGTCGAAAAGAGGTTTACAAGTGGAATCCGTTGTCCACTATGCAAATAAAATGCATGGTCACAAGGGCTAGTGAAGCTAGTTGTACACTTGGTGAGCCCCAAGAGGTCCATATCAAAGTCATACCTCCATGACTTTAATAAGGACAAAAGAAAAATGCACGCTCACAAGGGCTAGTCAAGCTAGTTGTTCACTAGGTGAGACCTAGGGGGCCATATCAAAGCCATACCTCCATGACTTTAATAAGGACAAAAATAAAAATGCATGCTCACAAGGACTAGTGAAGCTAGTTGTTCACTACGTGAGCCCCAGGGGACCATATAAAAGCCATACCTCCATGAATTTAATAACGTACACAAAAATAAAATGTAACAAGAAAGATGGATGTTCGAAGGGATTTTTCTTAGTTCATGTGAGGTCTTAATCTTAGGGTACATTGTTCCTAATGTCTCCAAAAGATGACCAATCAAAGAATAAAAGATTCATGACTTAGGGAATTTAGTGTGTCGCATCACCACTAAGAGAAATGTAATATGCTAATTTATAGATCATGCTCTTGAAGGACATTACTCCCAATGTCACCACAAAGAGAAAAACACATCACATGAAGTAAGAAAATCACATCAAGGAACATGAAAAAAAATACAAATGAAATCATGCAAAAATAATGCCAATGTATGCCCCCACTTAAAAGAAATTGCTAAACACCATGCTGTGAGAAATTACTTTAAAGTAGCCAAAACAAGAAAAAGGAAAAGAGGGTTGCCTCCTAAAAACACATAAGGGATCTATGGATTTGCGGTCAGTATCTATCTTTGCTGCAATGATATTAGAGAGCTCGAAACTGTCACCATTCCCCAAATGCACATAGAACAGGAATAATGACACAAAGAGAGAAAAAACAAAGTAAAACCTTTTGGGTATATGGAAGAGACACAGGACGTCTCGACACCTTGTGTCATCCCCAAAAGGAAAACTTAAGACAAAACTAAAAGGAAAAGAAAAGATAATGAAAAATATTTTGGGTCAACATGGAAGAGACATAGGGTGTCTCGATGCCTTGTGTCATCCCCAAAAGGAAAACACGAGACAAAAATGAAAAGATAAATGAAAATGAAAGGTAAAGACCAAAAAAAGGCGAAAATCTTACGACATATAGAAGAATGTAGGTACAAATAGAGGAATGCACATAGGATGAAACATCAGACAAAACATTATGGGGGATCACATTACATACATGCAATCAACCAAAAAAATAGAAAAAAGGAAAGCAAAAAGGTCTAGTAAAGCACATATGAGTCAACCATCCAGCAAGTCATCCGCATCCTAGTCTTGTTCAGTATATGCAGAATGTATATCACTAGCGAGAGGGAAAACATCAAGTTTTGTACTAGGAGAACCACCAAGTTCAACACGTGGTGCACCACTTGGTTTAGGAGGATCACCATGGTTGTTATCGTCTAAGCTCATAGACAAGGAAAATAACAAATTCAACTTGTTATGCACTTCCTCATCAATTTTAGTAGTTTCTTCATCGTCATCCAAGTTAATCACAATAGGAGGATGAATAATAATATCCATAGAAGGTGTTGGTCCTTGTTGTTTTGGAGATGTAGGAGCTGTTGGTGTTGGTAATGGAGGAGGCTCATCATTTAGTGCTTTTGTCAAGTTTGAATTTTGATTTTGTGTGTTGTTCATCTTTCAAGCAATATCATGACATCTACGCCTACTCTCTCTAGAATTTTGGTTTCTTTTATTTTGATTTTTAAGTTGCATTTGTGTAGGAGTGGGTTTTTCAACCATAGGTTCCTTTTCTTCTCATGAGGGAAGAACAAAAGAAAACATAGAAGGTTGTTCAACCACATTCTCTTTGGCTTTATAAATTTATTTATGGGGCAAATTAGAACTTGTTTGGTTCTCTCTTGGCCTTTTGTAGGAGATAGGCAAGGGATTTTTTATGGATGGCTCTTGGTTAGTGGGAAGGAATTTAAGCTCAATATTGTTTTCTTCAAAGGGTGTAGGTTCGAGCATAGGTGGAGGTAGATTTTGAAGGGATAACTTGGCTATGCATTTTTCTTTGAACTTTTAGTAGGATAAGAAAAGGAAGTCCTCACGGGGTCTTATAGGTTCCATGGGCTTAGGCCAAAAATAGTCTAAGGAGTATGATCGAGCTCATTGTAAAGGGAGTATGATCAAGCTCATTGTAGCATGATAAAAACCATCATGTGTTTTAATCCATGCTTTCGTTTTATCATATCTATCTTGAGTGAGTTCATGCACATATAATAGTTCTTCTATGATAAAATTATCTCCACAGACGAGATCCATTAAAATCCTAGGAGTGGGCCTATCATTGATTCTACCGGCTATGTAAAGAGGCCCATTAGGTGCATGTTTGATTATTTCTTCTAAAGAGAAAGTAATGTCAATAGGCATTATGGTTTGTTGGTTACAAGGCTCAATTTCAATCACTCCTATCATTTCATCCATAGGATCATTATCGATAGGATCATGTTGAAGAGAATCATTGTTATCATTATCGTTCATATTGAATGTGGTAGGTGTATTATTATTGCTTTCCTTATTCCAATAGTTATGAAGGAAGTGACTAAGACCATAGATAATTTGATTTCCATCTCCATTTTTAAGCATTGTTCTTATATTTTGTATATTGGGAACCAAGCTAATTTCTATGCATTCACTAAGGATAGAGGCTTGTAAGTTTTTGAATGTTTGATCTAATTTGTTTAGGACATCTTGTGGGATTTGAAGTGTAGTGTATAAATTATGGGCCATGGAGAGTTGATTAGTAACACTATCAACAAGAGAGTTAGAAACCCCAAAATCTATGGTGATTGTACTATCACGAGATGCCATGAGTCTCGCACTTCATCTCACCACAATATTGAAAGGAGGACACCAAGTAGTACAACTCATGCAAGGGATAAACCAAAGAAATTGCAATGAACAAAATATCCTATGCCTACAATTAAACTTGAAATGAAAGAAATGGAAATAACAGTAACTCTGTAATCTGTAATAGGAAATTAAAAGCAACCAATAGAAGCACAAAAAAGAAATTTAAAATCCTAAAAACTAGAAATTCTATGTCAACAGGGACTAAGATGCCAGTAAGGGCGCCTTGGTCCTATTGATGGAATTTTTAGGTTCTAAAAACTGGAATAGGAAGCAAACAACACAAACAATGCCCATTTTGAGCCAAAAACCCACAGAGGGACAAAGATGCCAGTAAGGATATTTTAGTCCCAATAAAGGTTTTTTTTAAGAAAAATAACAAAACTTGGATTGTTTATAGTGTTCCCAAGTTTCCTATTCAAGGACCTGGTGTTGAGAAATAGAAAAGTGTGCAAATGAATGCAAGAAAAAGTAACTAATGACAAGCAATTGGATGCAAATTTGAATGCAATTTGTTCAATTTTGAATATAGTAACAATGTTTCTAAATGCAATTAGGATGATTTACAATGCACTTTTCAGTTTTTCAATGAGATAAGATGATTTAAGAAAGCAAAAATGCAACCTATATGCACTTTCACTAATGCAAATATGAGAAACCCTAGATGCACTTTCACTAATGCAAGATGCAATGAAAGAATGAATGCAACCTAGATCTAGGACCTTACTGAACTCCAAATTAGAAAAATAAATGAATGTTGCAAAATGTTGGGTTCACAAAATAAACAATAGTGGAAATGGGGATGCTTTATAACCTAGGTCATAGAACACCACATTTCTTCAATTGTCACTCAAATATGTCCTAGGATCCCAATTGGATTGACTATCAACCCCAAAGGTGAGTCAATTCTCAATAAGGAAGACCTAGGAGGGGGTTCTTTAAGCTTTGAGGGGTTCACCAACAAGTAAAAGCTTGGAAAAGACAATTTAACATTCAACTCACAAAACCTAGTAATGCAAGCAAAATAATGAGTGCAAATGATGAAATTAAGCAACAATAAGTTAGGATGTGTGTACTTGGGAAGTCTAGAAATGTAAAAATACTGTTAAAATATGCTAGGGAGGACTAAGATTCCCTAATTGTTGTCTTAGTCTTGTTGCTATTTTTTGAGGTAGATGTAGAATCTCCAAATGTCAGAACAGAATCCGAAAGAATCTCCACAAAATACCACTTAGAGGTCTAAGACGCCCTTGCTTCCGACTTAGTCTCATCTTGAATTTCAAAAATCTCTAAATGTGATCTTGAGGCTCAATGTCTTCACTTCCTTCTTAGATCCTAGGTTCTAAAACTTCCAAATCTGGAGTGTAGGTGAGTTTCCGTGAAGATGAAAACTTTGCAATACAACTTTGCACTTCAAATGATCTTCAACCTAAATCTGCAAACACAAACATGCAAGAGAGGAAAAACTTGTTGATTGTTAGTAAATGGAGGTTTTCCTTGGTCAAACCCCTTGTTTGGTAATTAAACCTTGGAATGAAATAGAATAATGAAGGGAAATGATGAATGAACAAAGTGCTATGTGCAAGAGAGGAAAAACTTGTTGATTGTTAGTAAATGGGGGTTTTCCTTGGTCAAACCCCTTGTTTGGTAATTAAACCTTGGAATGAAATAGAATAATGAAGGGAAATGATGAATGAACAAAGTGCTATGTTGCAACTCACCAAACCCTTGTTATGAAATTTGTGAACTTGTGTGAAGTGGCTAGCATGAATGCAGATCTTGAATCAAAGGAATGCTTGATAGATCTTGACTTGAATTACTTGCTTGAATCAAAACCTTGCATCATAAATGTTAGCTCAAAAACACACATGATGCAAGATTATTTTTGATATGATGCTTGAATCTTGATGATGACTCCAAATGCTTGACAAACTTCTCTTGAATGCTCTTGTGAACTCAATTATGTTGTTAGGAATGCTCTCACAAAAGTCTTGATTTCTTGGATGATAAAATGAGTGAAAGAACCTTTTATTTATACTTATCCATGATTAATATCCCAAAATTACACCACACCAAGCTGACATATGAATTCATTAATTAAAGGAGGCTAAATCCCACCAAAATTTGAAATTAAATCCCAAAAATAACCTAAGGGGGACTAAGATGCCCTAGGTGTCGTCTTAGTCCCGAGCATGAAACCCGTTGCACAAAATCCAAAAAGGGGCCAAATTAAGGTACCTTTGAAATCAGGGTCCCAAACCTTTGGGGGACAAAGACTCCCTAGGTGGCATCTTAGTCTCGACCCAAAAATCAGGAACACATAGCCAAAATCATTAAATCATCATTTACCCTTTGATGATTATCAGGATTAGCTATAAAAATATATGATTTATTGGGCTTGTGGATGCAAAATAGGACCAATTAAGACATAAATAAGGATAAATAAAGTAAGGTAGGCCCAAACAAGTGTGAAAATGCAAGGGTATGCATTTTCCTACACTACAAAAGGAAATGGTGTGTTGTAAATCAATTGGAGGAATGAGATGTCAAAAAAGGATTGTGAGGAAATATAACAAGTGTTGGGCACCAAATTCAATAGAACATGTACTAAAGAGAATACAAAGAATACTTGGTAAAGTGGAAGGGACTTGCGATCAATGATACAATATGGTTGAGCATAGTAAAGTTCACTCAATATCCCAAGGAAAATGAACTCATTCATGAGCAAGGGATTATGACCAATTCTTTCAACCTAAAGAGAATGATTTAGGGGCAATTTGACCATGAGAATAAAATTCAAAGGGAGAGGTTGCAAAGAGGAACACAAAAAACAATCCTGGAGCTAAGACTAGTTGTTGGTTGGGTGGTGGTAAACTTAAACTAGAATATTTAATGGGGTGGGTAGATTTGAAATGGGAGTGATTATAATTAATGATTCTAGTATAATTTTGATGCCTAATAGAGTAAATTGTATAATATATAGGATGGAGATTAAATAAAAGACGAGGAAAGTGGAGGATTCAAGAAGAAACCAGCTTAGGAGTGTTTTGAAAGGGTCAAAATCATTGTTTTGTGAGTTTTGCAATCATCATGTATCACTTTATATTCTAGCAATGAATAGATCCCAGTGTTGGTGATGCCCATTATCTTATTCTTTTATCTTTTTGTTTATACATGTGGTTAGACTTCATCAATAGAAATCTTGACCATAAAAGAATAATAAATCTACATCATAAAAGAATAATTAAAAGTTTCACAATCTAAATTTAAATTAGATATATTATAAATGTAATGAAGAGATAAACAAATAAAAAATAACATAAACATAATAAGACAAATTTACCTTGAGAAACAAATATAATGAAATGATCACCAACATTGATTTCAACCATACATTATAAAGAAAGTTCAGCCATATTTATCTACACTCAAAATCAATAATAAAAGTACTAACCCAGACAAGAAACCAACAATGGTTTCTAAACCTATGGATGAAACCCCCGTACCCTCAACTCCCTCTTTAATTAGTCAAAGAGTCTTATTCCACATCGTACACTTGGTTAAAATAAAATATTGTTGAAACCACCATTTGACCAAGTTGTCCATTTCACATGTTTGAGATTTGTATTTTATAGTCCCTAATCCATGTTATACAACATTCATTCCACATGGCCCAATTTATGTTATACAACATTCATTCCACATGGCCCAATTTATTATAAAGTCAAAGATGCCTAACCCCATTCTTAAGTAAACCACATAATTAAAAATTATTATTCAAAAAAAATCACATACCTTTTCAGCAAAAGACAATACTTCTATTAGTTAAGAATTAGAGGTACATAAATAATAATAATAATAATGGATACAACTCCAATGCATAATTAAGCCGCACATTTTACTTAGTCCTAAAAATCATTATCATGCTCATCACAAACCATTCAACATCTCCATCATTTATATTAACGAATTTAATGAGAAAATTAGGTCAAAGCTCACAATATTCCATTTCAATTTAAATTCAATTGAGTTCTGTTATAATATTTAATAGGTGTGTCCTTATTTCTTTGTCTTTATTTTTTCTTATCCATTGATCAAAGGTGGAATAAAACCATGAAGACTAGATTTTAAAAAGCACAAGTTCTCCCAAAAATAAATCAGAAAATCATGTGACAAATTATATCATATGATGTGAAAAAAAACTCATTTTAATATTGTGGAATTATAGGAGGTACAAATTATAATTCAACATTTTATATTTAGAAAAATCCATATAGAAGATGTTTAGAAATACATATTATATTAATTATATAGATAATTATATTTTTATTAATGTATTAGATTAATTTTTTATTATATGTTATATATTTATTATTATTATATTATTATTTTTGTTAATATATTATTATTTTATTATTTTATCTAATCTAATCTTATTTTATCTTCACTTTTTGATTTTATATACACAAACTTTCAAACCTCATTTTGCCACTATAAATATATCTAGCATAATAGAAATTAACCAAAGTTTTAAAAATTTAAAATTCAAGAGAAATAAGTGTTGCACATTTATGCTGAAGGCGTTCCCTATCTAAACATAATGAGCTAACTCCAACGCTCGAGGATTCACATTGCCCAAAATCAATGCAAGATGATTGAACTACTTATGATTGTCGATCATTTTCAACGTTTTTCGTCATGAAAAAAAGATCATTTTTTCCCTTTTCTATCATGAAAAAATAGGGATTTTATAATATTTTTCTTGCAAACTTTGCCCAGTTTTAATAGTCGACATCGTGTAAAGTGCCTATAGAGATTTTAAGGCAAGTCTCATTCATTTACTCACCAATATTTATTTTTTCATGAGCAAGGTTATCTGATATAATGGCTTTCTTATATTGTAAGATTATGCTCACAATTACAATAATATATCTAATATAATTAAGATATAAAGAGAGAGGATTTGTTCCTCTAATAGTGCTTCGTAATCTATTCCGACCATCCAAGCTTAGGCAACAGTGCAAGAGGAGCAAGGAGAAAATTCAATTCTGATGCAAACCCAAGAGGCTCAACCACATTCAAAGTGACAACCTGCCTTCAAGAGGCATCTAACGAGATTAAAATGACCTATTTGAGCAATTCAAACAATCCTCAAAGTTTGACAACAATCAGAAGCATGATTTCTCACTTTCACACTTAAATCCTAGTAGTAGTGCCAACTCAATTTTTGGCCTTTCACTCAAATACTCTCCAAGAAACTTGACAAAAAAATGACGGATTCAAACACCCATTTCAGAGTTGTAACACATATCTCAAAGTTAGATATAAGTATTTTGGACCAATCTCCTAAAATCACCCCTTCTACGCTGACCTAATTAGGCTGATTAGGCCTAAATTACAAAGCAACATACCTCTAAACTTAACACAGGCCCTTGAAACCTTGGGGCAGCATTTCCCATGCCCTCAAACCTCTAAAACCACAATTTATTCTAAGTGTTAACCCTTCCAACATAGAAAACCACAAAACCCTCAATTTCATGCCAAATCAAGAGGGTTTATTCAAAATACCACTTGCATAACCTCTCATACCATGCCACCGACTCAAAAAAAATTATTTTAACCCCTATATGCTAAAAAGTTGAAAAAAACTCCACTCTCATTGATTTTCACAAACCCTAGACCGCTCCATTTTCATGTGTTTTTCTTCATAAAACTCATTAAGATAGCAGGCTTATCTCCTTGGTTCCTTCTCCAAAACTCTAATCGTGAAACCTACAACCCACTTAGACTCCCTAGGGCCCATTACACTAGTTACTACAGATACATTCGGTGTAAGGTCCCTTTAAAACATGATTTTGGTTACAAACCCTTAAAACATGGTAACTTCGGGTTGCTGCAAGAAAACAGAGTTATCTAACAACAAACTCTACTAAATCCATTCAATTCTGATGCAAAAGAGTGGTAACACAAGCCTTTACAAAATATGAAACATTACACAACAAAATCTAGCTGTACGGGTCCGTACAAATCTGCACAATGTGGAAAACTCAGAAAATGAATGAAAACTCAGGAAATTCTTATTGTCAATTCTTCAAATTTCGAGCCAACATTACAAAATGAGTTGTCATTCATTTAAAAAAGGCTTCTCATCATTAAACCAACACCCAACTTCCTTGCAACCAACTTTTAAATCTCTAATGACCGTTGGAGGCCAAATTTACATCTTTTACACATTTTATATCAACACTATTACTCATATTATAATGTTTGCACTCCTAACACCTATGACTCCTTAAAACCAAAAAAATGGCTTGAAAATAGCCTTATTACATCAAAAAAACTCCAACCTTGCACACTCATAGACAAATTCAAAAACTTTCCTTCAAAGGCTACAAAAACAATTCATAGTGCAAGATTGAAATTTTCACTTTATGATCACTACACTCAAAGACTCATCCTTAAACATACTTAAGGGTCCTGATTGACCTTATTCAAGACAAAGCATGCTCAAAATTCCCACACCAACCTATTGACCTCCCTATTTACCATCAGATGATCAAATATGGAGGATGAGGTGTAGGTGCTCCTGCACCATACACCCCCCCTAGAAAATACTCATGCCCCATGAGTTGTCCTTGTTTCCATTGTCTCCAAGCTCCATAAATGCTCCATGGGTCCAAAAATACTCTCCCCTGGTATATGCATATTGGACTTGCAATCTACTCTACACATTGAACATTCTTGACATTGATTTCAATTGAAGTTGGCTTTAACTTGGTATTCAAACCTGAAAGTGGTCTTCTCCCTGTTCTTTGGTCCAAACCAGGTTGTATGCCCTTACCAACACCTATAAACAAACACATGTTAGTATTCTATTGATCTGCCTTTCCTTTTAGCTTATCTCCAAGTTCATGACTATTGCCAAACCTCTGCACACTCTGTCCCTTTGTCTCTACCATCATATTTTTTGTTTTAACAACACTCGCCATCACTTTCCTATCATTACAATTCATTGTACTAAATGTATTGCAAAATCTATGCACTCTTGTACCTACAAGACCTCCACACTTTACAAGTTTACCTTGTACCAAAGGACATACCAATATCCCCACCAACACATTCTTACTCCAATTCACCCCAACTCATTTCTCACCACTGTATCAACCTTCTCCATGGGCTTCACATTAGTTTGTTTCTCCAATTGAGCATCACCCTTCTTAGATCCTTTTGCTATCTTCCCAATAGGTTCAACACCATTCGATTCCACTATTTTAACACCATTTGTAGGTGTCTTCCTTGCTGTCTCAACACCATAACCCTGTTCCAAATCAAAAAAACATGTTGTCCTTACTATCCTCAAGCCTTATAGGCTCATTTTTTCCAAAAATCACCACCTTAGACTTACCTTTATCCTTCTCTTTTCCCTGCAAAGGAGTTAGTTGAAAACTTTGATCATCCTTCCAAATTGTATAGGTGTTTTCCTAACCATCATACATGGATCTTCTATCAAATTTCCATGGCCTTCCCAAGAGTAGATGGCAACAATCCGTTGGTAATATGTCATATAAGACTCTATTCTTGTACTCCCCAATCTAGAAATCCACATATGCTTGCTCATTCGCCACTAAGGTTTGACTATCATTCACCCAAGAAACTTTGTAAGGTGCTACATGAGGTATCTTCTCTAAATTCAATTTTTCTACTATTTCCCTAGACACCATATTATCTTAAGAACCTGAATCAATAACAACTTGGCATACTTTACCTTTGCATTTGCATGAGGTTTTGAATAGGCTCCTTCTTTGGCTCATGTCTTCCTCCTTAGGTGCTTGCAACAATGATATTCTCATCATGAGTGCTTCTCCTACCTCTAGATCTGTAGGTTTGCTTGAACTTTCACATGATTCCTCTTGAATCAATTATTTTATTCTCTCACTCCTTCTATCACCACTTGAAGTTGAACCTTGATTTTGAGGACAATTGAAAGATGGGTGTCCAAAATCATTGCACCTATAACACCTTCCTAAGAATTCATTGTAATCTCTCCTTTGCCTAAAGTTTGTCCTTCCACCTCTCTATCATCCTCTTGCTTCAGGAGCTTGTTCTTTGTTCTTCTCAGCATCTTCATGGTCTTCCTTAGGCTGTCTTGTTGTTGAAGTGGTGCCTCTACCCCTAGAAGTGCTACCTCTTCCTCTTGCTGCCTTCTCTTGTCTCCTGTTTAGTTTTTCTTCTGCTCTCATTTCCATTTGAAAGCATTGTTCAATTGATTTAGGTGCCAACAAGTTGATATCATCCTAAATGTTATACCTCAAACCATTCAAGTACCTAGCAACCATTTCTTCCTCATCTTCTTCATGTTTAGTCCTTATGCTTAGCCTATAAAATTCTTCAGTAGATGCTTGTACATTTAAATCCTTTTGTCTAATATTTTGCAACTTCTTAAGCAATTGAACATTATAACCACACATAATGAATTTACCTTTCAGTTTGGTCTTCATCCTCTCCCAAGAAGTGATCTTGTTATTTCCTTGTCTTTCCCTTTCCTCTTGCACAAAATTCCACCATAGCAAAGCATGTCCTTTCAATTTGGTTTTATCCTTCTTCACCTTGTGCTCTTCATCAATCTCTTCACTCTTAAAGTAGTTCTCCAAAGCCCCTATCCAATCCAAGAGCTCTTCACTATAAAGTTTACCTCCATACATAGGCACATCCATTTTTCCATGTCCATCCTTCTTCACATCCTTCAAAAGCTTCAACGTTCTCACATCATCTGGATCCATCTCTTCCTCTTCACTGGAAGTCTCCTCTTCTTTAGTTTCACTTTCATCCAAAAGAAACCTACCTTTAGCTTTCATCATAGCCATTTCCTATTTCAAGGATTCTATTTCCTTGTCATGATTGTCAATTTTCCTTGCAACAACATTCACCTTAGGAGGAATTTTCACAATCCTCTCTTCACCTACCTGCAAAACCAATTCAAACGCCAACACAAGATCTACTATTGTGCTCTAATACGACTCTAATATAGACCCAAGAGGCTCAACCACATTCAAAGTGATAGCCTACGTTCAAGAGGAATCTAACACGCTTAAAATGACCTATTTGAGCAATTCAAACAATCCTCAAAGTCTGACAACAATTAGAAGCACGATTTTTCACTTTCACCCTTGAATCCTAGTAGTAGTACAAACTCATTTTTTGGCTTTTAACTCAAATACTCTCCAAGACACCTAAAAATATAATGATGGATTCAAACAAACATTTCATATTTGTAACACATATCTCAAATTCATATATAAGTCTTTTGGACCAATCTCCTAAAATCACCCCTTCTACGCTGACCTAATTAAGCTGACTAGGCCTAAATTACAAAGCAACATACCTCTAAACTTAACACAAACCCTTGAAACCTTGGGGAAACATTTCCCATGCCCTCAAACCCTTAAAACCACAATTTATTCTTAGGGTTAACCCTTCCAACATAGCAAACCACAAAATCCTCAATTTCATGTCAAATAAAGAGGGTTTATTCAAAATACCACTTGCACAACCTCTCATACCATGCCACCGACTCAAAAATTTGTATTTTAACCCCTATATGCTAAAAATTTGAAAAAAAATCCACTCTCATTGATTTTCACAAACCCTAGACCCAAGGCTCCATTTTCATGTGTGTTACTTCATAAAACTCATTAAGATAGCAAGCTTATCTCATTGGTTCCCTCTCCAAAACTCTAATCATGAAATCTAAAACCCACTCAGATTCCCTAGTTCCCATTACACTAGTTACAGTAGATACAGTCAGTGTAAGGGCCCTTTAAAACATGATTTTGGTTACAAACCCTCAAAATAGGGTAACTTCGACCTGCTGCAAGAAAACAAAGTTTTCTAATAGAAAAATCTACTAAATTCCTTAAAGTATGATGAAAAAGAGTGGTAACACAAGCCTTTACAAAATATGAATCATTACACAACAAAATCTGGTTGTACAGGTCCGTACAAATTTGCGCAATGTGGAAAACTCAGGAAATTCTTATTGTCAATTCTTCAAACCTCAAACCAACATTAAAAAATGAGTTTTCATGCCTTTTTAAAGGCTTCTCCTCATCAAGTAAATGCCCAAATTCCTTGCAACCAACTTTTAAATCTCTAATGACCGTTGGAGTCCAAATTTACATATTTTGCACATTTTATAACAACACTATTACTCATATTATAATGTTTGCACTCCTAACACCTATGACTCCCTAAAACCACAAAAATGGATTGAAAATAACCTTATTACATCAAAAAAACTCCAACCTTGCACACTCATATACAAATTCAAAAACTTTCCTTCAAAGGCTACAAAAACAATTCTTAGTGCAAGATTGAAATTTTCACTTTATGATCACTAAACTCAAAGACTCATCCTAAAACATACTTAGGGGTCCTAATTGACCTTATTAAAGACAAATCATGCTCAAAATTCCCACACCAACCTATTGACCTCCTTATTTACCATCAAATGATCAAATATGGAGGATGAGGTGTAGGTGCTCCTACACCAAATTCACTGTCCACATAGGGGTGTTTAAAATTTGAAAAATAGCTTTTGTTCTATGTTGACAGTTAGTATTGTATAGGGTCCAAAGTTGGACATTCTGTTGAAATTTTGGTAGCTGGGTAGTTAAATATTCTTCCATGTAAAACTCTAGGCTTCATATAATATAATATACAAGCTTTTTGCCTTTCGTCTAAAAAAAAAGATATAAAGAGAGAGGTAGAATATATACCTCACTGATTAATAATATGATATTATAGAATAAAATTATAGATATATTCTAAAATACATATTACATTTATTGTATTATTATATATTTTTTATTTTATATAATGTAAGTTATTAAATATATTTTTAAATAATATGTTATTACAAAACTAAAATTTAATATAATATTATATATTAAATATTTATATATATGCTATTTAATTATATATTTATTTTATATATAAAATTATTTTATTATATATTATATAAATTATTAAATATAATATAACATGCAATAAATTTTATTATTATTATGTTTTATATTTTCATTAATTTTATATGATGTAAATTATTAAAAAAAAAATTGCATAAAGGTGGCGAAGCCACAAAAATTTATTAAATATAGAGAGGGAATTACATAGAGTCAATGGGGAAGCAGGAAGAACCAAAATTGTCTGCTCGACCCCATAAGAAGCAGAAAACAGATGTCCAGAGCATTACAAATTTGCAAGAATTCCATAGATAAGGCATTGCAATACATTCATTATGAGCATGAAAAGGTTAAGGGAACCAAAAAATTGGATAAACGATGCCGAAATATGAAAGAACCAGAATGTTGGGATGTGAAGCTCAACAGTCACATGTTTGTTAGTATTCTCCCATCTCTTTGTATTCAAAGAGCTTTTGTATAAATATATGGCAGATCATGTACTAGATGATGGTGATTGATTAGAGTTATTCCCTACTTGAGAGTGGATGTAGGCAATTACTGAACCACTATAAAATCATGTCTCTTATTTTTTTCTTTATTTTTTGTTTTTATTCCATTTCTCTGCTTGTTTTATAATTAACAATTGGTATCAGAGCTTGGTGAGGTTGAGTAGAGATGGAAGAAGGTGATGTTTGGGAACTAGATTCACATTTACCATTGTATGATTGGGATGGTCAAAGAAAGTTGTTAGAACAATTCATTATTGAAGAATTTCTTAGCACTTTGGAAATTGAAGAGTTCATAGACATGTTGGAATCTGGTAGTGATCGCAAAAGAGTTGTTGATAGGGCTCTCAATGATGAGTATTGGTTTGAGGAGAGGGCACCTCAGGTAGAAGATGATTGGGAAACACAAAAGAAGTGTAGACACACAAAATATACTGATTGACATCTTGCATTCGATCCTGACTTTCTAACATCATTTCTTCCTAAATCATCGCTCGGTCTAACCATTTAATCAAACTCCCTTATCTAATTAAATTCATCATTATTCGTATCTTAATTAAATAAATCATTTTATCTGATTAAGTCAATTCCCTTTGTTAATTAAATCAATCCATCTGATCTAATTATCCCTATTTAATTAAATAATCAATTTATTTGATTAAATCTCTAAAGTCTATCCATTAAATTAAATAAATTAAAACCTTATTTGATTTAATCTAACACCATCCCTTTTAATTAAATAAATCAAAATCATTATTTAATTAGCCTCTTATCATATTCCTCTCTTATTTGATTTAAATAAATCCATAAGTCTAAGTCAAAATAAGTCACATCATCTAATCTCCTGTTAAATTAATTAAACCCTTGATTAATTTAACCTCGTCTCATGTCACATCCTCTAGATAATGAAAGTTGCACATGAAAATATATTTAATTCATTTATTAAATCTCTATTTTCCTCACAAGGCATCTTTTGGAATATTCTTTCAATTTGAATTCAAAAATTCCAAGTCAACATGTACATCCAACAAGGCAATAAATTCATCTTACATGTCCTTTGCCTTGAGCCAAGTGGCATTTATTGCATTTTCCCTTCCCTCTTACATGTCATTTCAACAAATTTGAATTTCAAATATTGGCATTTATTGGCACAAACCCCAAATCTTGCACAACCATCATCCATTCATAGCTTGACAAGTGGCACCATATCATTGGATGAATGTTAGTCCCACATTGCTCAAATTTGGACATTCATCTATCTTGAAATCCTATAAATGAAGAGCTCCTCTCCTCATTTTGTCATCCACAAACATTGCAAAGTTACCATGCTAAAATACTTAGCCATTTTCATCCATCATTTGAATTCTTAGCTAGGTTTTGCAGATTTGGCTTGGAGTTCTCATCTTCATCAAAGTGGATCACTTTCATCATCAATCAACAAAGCTTGTATCTTAGGGATTGGGAAAGGGCCAATTTTCACATCAAATTGGCACCAATTCCCCCATGGAATCATGAGTTTGCACATCTAATTAGGATTTTATCTTGTTTTTGGCATTTGCATTGTGTTCTTCACTATTTTCATTCCTAGTTTGAGTTGTAAATGGATTTCATGGGGAATCCTTCTTTTAGCTTGTAATTCCTTGTCTAACTTGTTTATTCATGTTGTTTTGCAGGTACTAGGAAAAGGGTTCACACATTTGGCGCTAGAAGGAGGGCTTGACATCATTATTTCTAACATTTTCTTGACACATAGGAAATTCCAACGTGGGCTCATCAACATCGTTGTTTTTGGCACCGCGAGCTCATTAGCGTCGATGTTTTAGCACCGCGGGCTCGTCAACATCGCTATATAGCACTGCGTGAACATAAACTGCGCCATTGGACTCATCTCGCCAAGAATTTTTGAATTTTAAACTCCCCCACTCAACTCACCGACCTGCAGACAATTTCAAAAAATATTAAACAGCGACGCTTTTGAAAACTGCGACGCTGGGCGAAAAGTATGACGCAATCATGCTCTTTGTCCCGACATAGAGCGCCGCTGACTGGTAAGTGACACTGTGAGAGCAACGCTAGGAGAAAAAACTGCAACGCCTTCATGAGTTGTGACGCTAGGAGATAGTAAAAGGGAAAATTTAATTTTTTAGCACGTGTTTTTAATTTATGATTAATCTATATTCTATTTTTTGGTTTTTTAGCTTCTGTGTTTTTCCAGAATCTGACTATTTTTTTCTTCTTTGTAGGTTGGAAATCAAAAACAAAGGAAGGAGGAGCATGGTGATGATATGTTGTCCAATCAAAGTGTTTTTGAACACTTAAGTGTTTTTTTAACACTTCTCTAAGAATTTGTTATCTCCTTTTTCTTATAACACTAGTTTTCATTTGGGTTTAAAAAGTACCTTTCAATTCCATTTCTTGCAAAGGTTAAAACGAACAATAGGATCAACAACTTACTAGATTTTGTTTATGGGATTAACAAATTGAACAAATGTTTATCACTTGTCTTTTTGGTGCTCTAAAATGAACTCACATATTGCTTTGAGGATCTAAAAATAACAAGTGTAGTTGTGTTTTTCGTGAGGGCTTGCTTAGACTAAAGGCATTGGAAAAGGACGTACGCGCTTCTCTCGCGCTTTATAGCAATCTTGAGAATCAAAAGGCCTTTTCCATGACTTTGGGTTAAGACAAAGCAATCACCTCCACACTTCGATTTGGGCTTAAAATTGAACAAACTATTGTGCGAGTGTGAGTGGGGACTTTATTGCATATATTCTCTCTCTTTGTGGTATACAAAGATTGATCGAATTATGAATATTGTTCTTCATTTGCTTTTGTTTATCCTAGAGGGCCTGCCTTGGGGAAAAAGTACTCACCTAAGGGAACGACTCAACCGGTAACACTCTAAAGCCAAGAGTATTTCCAGCTGGGATATAAATGTGGATATTGGAAGAAACGCCAATATCACGCGGTTGACTCTGAAAAGATGGATCCGAAGGGGACTCTTGCCATGTTGGGTCAACTCCCTAATGCAATGGAAAAGTCCTTTACTAGTCCTCATGTGCTGTGGAATTTTCAAAATCCTTTTAATTCCATTCATATGCAAGAACGGGTCGCTCCGCCGCCCCACACTTTTACGGGTCTTCTAGTAGAGATGGAAAGCATGCCATGGGAGTTTCATGGGTGTTGATGCTTGGCTGCCTCGATTGACGTTAATGAGCCGTGGAGGAGATTCAGTGGGGTCAAGCATCCAACCATTTGCTAGAGATAAGCATAGCTGGACTTGTCCAAGTTGGAATCCAACAAATATTGTCTTACACATCCATAGGATTGTACTTATTCTTGGGTTACAAAATGCATTGCTTGATCGAAAACATCATGAAAAAAAACACTTAACATCATCATCCTAATTTCAAACTCTTTTGGAGACAAATACAATTGACTCAATCCATATGTTATTGATTTCCCTTGGGATTCATGTCCTTAGATGTTTCTAAACATTGGAATATATATCAATTTGTCTTCTTAAGTAAACAATAGGAAACCCTTGCCTTAAGTTCATTGAATTTCCACATAACATATCTTGTGGGGTTTGAAGAAATTAAGATTACTGGACATCTTAGTTTGAAACCAAATCAAGAAAGTGTTTTTGGTAAAATAAAGACATTAAGCAAATCTAAAGCAAAATGAACTTTCATATGTGTTGAAGACTCCAAATCCCAAAGCACAAATCATTGATTGGAAATCCAAAAATGAATGTTCAAATGAAATCATGTCTTGGTTACAAAGGTCATTAGGAAGCATTTGCATGCTCTTCAATACCTAGGTCTAGGCAAACAAAGTGTATCTTTTTAGGTTTATCTTAGGATCAAAACACATAAAAATATTTTTCATCCATCCTTCAAAACATCAAAACAAAATCTATCTCATCATCACCTTTTGGAAAATCTTGAAATCATCCTTGATACTAGGCTTTATGGAAAAATCAAAATCATCAATATCATTGAGACAAAATCCTCGAAAACATTAGCAAAAACATCTTTGGCTAGGTATGTGTAGATGCATCCTTTTGCATATACTTAGTCAGAGTTATCAAAATCATCTTGTCTAGCTTAGTGTAGGTAGATGAATCCTTCTTCATATGCTTAGTGAAACAATCATCTTGTTTGAATAGGTGTGGGTAGATGCATCCTTCTCCTCACACATATTCAAATTATCATCCTTTGAACAAAGCTATCCCTTAGATCATCATCCAACATCTTAGGGTCTTTTTGTTCAAACATCTAAATCAAAATAAAAAATCAAGGACAAAATATCAAAATCTCAAAATCCAAAATCAAGAATCAAAATCCGCAAGTCCTAAAAAGCCTAGTCTCTCATTCAAGATTTATCAAAAGCCAAAAACATCCATATCATCCATCCCTAAACATCATCATCATATCATCACCTTTGATCCTCAAGGCATCCTAAAACTTTATACTTTGGGACATAAAATAACGATCGATCCAAGGAATCAAGAGATTCATCTCCCATATTCTCGAAGATTGATCCTTGTTTTATGGTTCAAACAAGATCTCAATACAAGAAGAGTATGGAAGTCAACAAAGAAACACCCGCTTCAAGCGATCTTAGCCAAAAAAACACAGAAATGAATCCAGCTGAATCAAGTAATCCATTGACCCTCTCATCATCGCAAAATCCGCAAGAAGAAAACCAAGGAGAGGACCTTACTTTTGGAATGTCTCGCGAGAAAATGACAAAAATGCTTCAAAATTCAGAGAATCATAAAATCATCAACATCATGATGAGACTCAACCCTTCGTTATACATGCTCGAACTAGCAAAACAAGGGTCCAAGTTGCCTTCGGATTTTGATGTAAGTACTATAGTGGAGACATCCTTTCCACCTATCTCATCCACCATCCCCATTTCATCTACACCTCCATCTCAAAACATTATGCAAAACATTCCGCAAATCACAACATCGTTTGCTCCAACCCAACCTAATGTCAATGAGGGAAACACATTCCTCAATGCTCTTCAATCACACCCCCTTTTTAATAATCAAAACTTGGACGCAAACACCACATTGGAACAAAATATACCCCAAAACCCATTACACAAAAATGTTCCTCTCACATTCCATCACGATCTATCATCATCATTTTTTCACACAACACCACAAACACCTCTTCTTAAAAATTCACAAGAAGAGGGAGATATATTCAAACTAGGGGGCCTATTCGACACCATGATACCTTCACAACAACTTACACCCCTTCCATTTCCACCTCTTCCACCATTTCCATTATCATCCACACCACTCCTTGGTTTAGGGCTCCCTCCCCTACCAAGTATCAATTAGACCTATATCCCAACCATCAATCAAAGCATTGCACCAAACACGCAAAATTTGTTGTTGATATCACAACAACAAATGACAAACACACAAGCAATGGAAACATCATAAAACACACCCCTAACATCACAAAGCATGGTCTCTCAAGGACCAATCACATCAATACCACTATCCAACAGCCAAAACATCAACACAACATCATCACCTATCACCATTCCAAATCCACCACCACCCCCACCACCACCAACTTTCACCACATCAAGCCAATACGATACAACATTGCAAGCTACTTTTCAAAGAGGATACCAACAAGTTTAGAAACAAAAAGTTGTACAACAAGCCGCTCAAGCAACACAAGTTGCCCAAGCTGCACAAGCTACATTACAAGCACAACAAACGCAACAAGCCCAAGCATTATTGCAACAACAACAAAAACAACAAGCCGCGCAAGCATTACAAGCACAAAGGGCCACTCAAGCACAACTTTTATTGCAGCAACAAGCCGCACAAGCACAAGCAGTACAAGCCTCAAGCTGAAGCCCAAGCCTAACATCACAATAACAACATAAGTATTTAAGCACACAACTTTGCAATGCTGTTAAGTGCAAGCATATCAACAAGCACTCAAAGAATACTCACATATGCAAGCAACAACTATATAATAACAACAAGTGCTGTGGGGAACAACAACAAGTGTTGTTGGAACAACAACAAGCACAACAACAAGCACAAATCCTAGCGCAACAACAAGCACAAATCCTAGCGCGACAACAAGATCAACAACAAGCATCGTTCATACAAAAACAAGTAGAAGCCTACTTCGCTCACCAGAACATGTAGATACCATCAAACAACGCACTGACCAACCCATCCATCCAACCCATGATTCAAACAACCCAAAAAACCTTCATCCCACCCCCTGATCCGCAAAGTGATGTGACGACACAACTTAGGTTGCTCTCGCAACAAGTGCTCGACCTTCAATCAGGGCGAACAACCAAAACACCAAGCAACTTGTGTCCCTACCCATTTGATAGGAGCTTAGGCATGAAACCGTTCCCTAAGGGATTTGAAATCCCCAAATTCAACAAATATCGAGGGATGGGAAACCCTGAAGATCGCATCAGGGAATTTCAGGTTCATTGCATGGAAGTCGCATATGATGATACTTATCTAATGTGGCTATTCCCTCGGAGCTTGGCAGACCCCGCTATAGAATGGTTCTCTCACTTACCTTTAGGCATTAGAACATTCCAAGAAATTAGAGACACATTCATTAGGAACTATGCATGTAACATTGCAATGGATGTCAGTCTCAAAGAACTATACACTCTAAAACAAGGAAAGAATGAATCTTTTGCTTCATTCCTTCAACGATGGCGATCCAAGGCCAATCAGAGCAAGTGGACCATGCCAGAAGAACAAGTCTGCACAATCATAGCCAAACTTGAAGGTCGTTTGGAATTTCATCTCAAGGTTCAGGGTATCACTACATATGAGCAATTGATTTCCAAAGTGCTCAGTATCGAAAGAGCCCTTGTAACTCAACCCGCGGAATCAACATCATATCACGAACAACAAAAAAATTGCCCACCATCTAATTACAGTGATAAACCTCGCATGTGGGCAAGAAAAAAGAATGTTACTAATGATGGTGTCGTTGATGCCAAGGTGGCCATTAGTGGTCCTCGCCAACACACACCCGTACCACAAATCCAAAACCAACGCCAAAACACTCAACACACAACATACCAACCCATTAACAATCCAACCATCAATAACCTCAATGACCAAAGAGGACCACCCAACGCAAAAATTATCCTAAACGAAAGTATGCTATTTTGGGGGAACTATTGGAGGACATAATGAAAAAGTTGATTGACGAAAAACTCATCAAGCCTCCTACATTTGAGAACTACCAAGAACCCGATGTCAAACCCCCTTGGTATAACAAAAATAAACTTTGCGAATTTCATAAAATCAAAGGTCACACCACAAACAATTGCATGAGACTCAAAAACATCATCCAAGATCTCATCGATAAGAAAATCATAAACGTGGAACAACCTACCAGAAATCAGGATCTTAAAATCTACATGAATCCAATGCCGAATCATGGCAACAAAGGGAATAAAAATGATAAAGGGAGTAAATCATGTGTACGAAACAGTTGTTTCCTCCTTAAATGAAGACTGCATGGTCATCACCATCAAGTGCGTCCATGCCGAAGAATGTGGAGTCACCACAAGAGGCGGAAAAGTCACCATTGCAGGATCATCCCAACCTAATAGAATCCCTTCATCTAGATCCGTTCCGCATAGCTACAATGTTGTAGAACAACTCAAGAGAATACCAACACACATTTCCATCATGGAGTTGTTAAAAATCTCATCGACGATAAGAAGATCCTGAGCAAGCATTAGCTTCCATCCACTATCCCCGCAGATCTCGGCGCAGCAGCAATTCCAAGCTATGGTCAAATATCATAACGCTCTAATCTCCTTTACATTCTCTAACCAAGATTTCCCCACCCAACCATCTCACAACCTGCACTTCACTTGGAAGCCATTGTAAAACAAGAGCAAAATCAAAAAGGGTCTTGGTGG
>VDFB02101438.1:0-12076 GCA_007258455.2 Sequoia sempervirens | reverse complement strand
AAAATAAATAAATAACATTTAAAACCTACAATCATTAATTTTTTTCAAACAACATTGCAAGATAATTAATTATCAAAACAAGCAAGGATGACATGACATTATGCCATACTAAACACAAACTGACTACACACTGTGACTGGGATTGTGGTTTGACAAGGCCAGTCTGTTACTATCTCCCTACTAACATAACCATTGGGAAAGTGGGCACGCTCAGACCTGTGAAGCTAGGTGGAGACAATGTCCTGTACCTGTAATCCTGCAAACCAAGATGAGTGTCAAATATGCATAAAACATACCAGAGAAACCGTGAATAGAAATCATGAAATCACAAGGTTCTCTCAAGCGAGTGATGTAATCTCGTCCCCTTCACCAATACAGTCACATAAAGACAAACAAAATTTAAAGTATCAATAAATCACCACATGAGTGTACATCAATATTAACTCAAATAACAACTACACTAATCAAAAGCATCCACATAATGTATCATCACATCAAAGTATAGCATCCATATCACTCTAAAGCCAATGATCATAAAATAATCACAAGGCATCAAGACCTATCATAGTAAAGGTATCGACTAATAGCCCGAACAAATCAGAAATACATTATAGCAACTGGAGGGGCACTACAGAAATGATGTTGTTGGTATGGATTATTGCTTAGTTTTTGAGGATGGGTTATCATGGTGCTCTAATGAGGAAGAAACCCTCTTAGACATTCTCCTGGAGGCTTGTTCAAATTCCCAGAATTACAAGCATTATTTATCTATGTGGAGGGGTGATCAGTTGGATCATGAGTAGGAATTTTTGCTTATGGCTTTGTAGTTGGATTCCCAACAATCAACCCAAAAATTTCTACCTTTTGAGTTGCATGGTGAGAATTTTGGTTGTGTAATTCATAATGGGTTAGGTACAACTCTCACGAGGGTCCTTTTGTTGTCTAATATTCCTCCTCCTCAACCTATCACTAATCTACACATGCCCTTACTTAATCTGATCACTATAGTTGTTGGGATTGAGGAGGCTTCTATTCCTTCCCTATCTCCTAGGGTGGGCTCTTCTTTGGAGTCTCCTTCTTGGAGATAACCCTCATTCCTGCTAGTGTTGGTCCTCTATAGAATAGGTTATTAGAGAATGTTGTTTAGGTAATTTTGTAGGATCTAAAACCTCCTTGTCTTAAAAATGTATCTTCTTGTAACTATGGGAGTTGCTGCTTCTAATGTGGGTCCATAGGAGGCCTCTTAGTTATTGTTTAGCCCTATTGGAGTTCCTTTAGCTCCGTCTACTACTTCTATATCTATTTCAAATGAGTGGATAAATAGAACTTCCTATGGTTTAAAATCTACTTGTATTGAATATTTTTTGGTTATAGACTAAATCTTAATGTTATCTAAAGTTAGGCTTTTGATTGTTGGATGGCTCCTAGTCTTTGCATTATGGCCTTGATGAATGGTTTTTTGCTATTTTACTTTTTCTCAATAGAGGAAAGAAACTCACATTTTTCAAGGAGGTCCTTGGTTTTTTGGCAAGAATTTTCTTTATTATGAAATTTGGTCAACATGCTTAAATTTTATTGAGATTAGTATGTTGCATATTTGGGTGTGTCTCCTTGTGATCCCTTAAAAAATTTTGGAGGAAGGTATTATTGAATATATTTCTAATATTGTTGGTCAATTTATCACCTTATTTAGTGTCACTAAATATAGATCTAATTTTCTTTATGCTAGATTTTATGTTTTGGTTAAGCCTAGCTCTGAGTTTCCCAAAAATGTGAAGCATTGCTCCAAACTTAGGATTTGGGAGCTGAAATTTTAGTATGTATCTTCTCGAGTGCTACATTCCATGTAGCAGTGTCCTTAGCCTCATAATCTTCTTGATTATCCCTCTACTTTTAAATGGATTGAGAAGTTTTTTTTAACATGCCCTCTTCAAAAAGGTTGGTATTTCTTGGAATATTAAGAGAACTCTTGATGATGTGATTGGAATCTTCCTGGATCTGAATAGCGAGCAATCTCTTCAATTCTAGCCCACCAATATGTTGAGGTTGATGTTGATGTTTGGGTTCAAACCTACTTGATTATCTTTTTCTAGTTTTGGGTATTCCCAAAACATTTTTTTGGTTCATTGTTCTTGTCTAAGCTTTATTGGTCTTGCTATTCTCCTTGTTGTTTGGGAGACATGTCTTTTTAGCTATTTCTCCTTATCTCACCACTGGTGATATTTTTTTCTTATGTTTGTATTTATGGCTATTCTATAATGTGTATGATCCCTTCCAATTTTTACCTTAATCAAAACATATGAAATACTTTTTAAATATTTTTTATAGATTATATGGATGAGAAAATAATTCAAGATTTACATTTTTAAGGTAAATAAAGTTTAAATATTCAATTTCTTTGGTATTGCATGTCTCATATGTTGATGAGATTATGTTTGGAAGTATAAACACTACTCTACATTTTAGAACAATATAAATATTATTAATGTAGAGTTATTCAGGTTATATATAAAGTTTAAATAGATAAAAAATCACATCCATTTTATTCATTATGAAATATTTTTTTTTATAATTTATTTTATATTTTCTTAAATTATTTCAAGAAATTTTTATATAATTGTCACAATTGTAGAATGGTAAATAAATATTTTTCATTTCAATAAGCTAACCTCACCATCACAAGGAGATATTTTGTACAAATTCACATACTAAGATCTTAATAAATAAAAATTTCTTGTTTTATATGTGTGAATCTAGAGGTTGGGACTAGTTTATTGTCACCAACTTATTTCACTCCTAGAAAAATTATAATAGAATTAGTGATTTTTTTCTTTACTGTCTAATGATTATTATCCTTCCCTTCTTTTCCCAATATTTGTGTCCTTCTAGTGTCAAAAAGTGCATGTGTAGATTGTTGGTATGTTATAGGGTGACATTTTCTCATTTAATTCATACTAATATGTATGTATATTTGACAAAAAAAAACTCTTTAAACATGCACATAATGCTAGGAATTCTCATGTTGATCTAGATTCCTTTTAGTGCTCCAATTGAACTACCAAATCTGAATAACATGTGAATATAACCCTTATAAACCCATGCACCACAAAGAAATGAACTTAACTCATTTAAATATAAGGATATAATAGCAGATCATATAAATTCACAATTGGTGGCTAGCCCTAGGTTCATAGCATACATGCATGAATCAATCCATTTTATAATTGAAATATTCAAAATCCGAGAGACAAGTTCATGACCATTAGCATGTCCTATAGGCTATAAGAATTCCACTAACCTGATGATAGCTAAATCCATATCGATAATGTGTTTTTAAAGTGTGATTATCTTGGAGTGTTAAATAAATGGATAAGGTAAGTGTATAGAATTATGTTAAAAGAAGTGATGGGGTAGGAATACATGTATAGAAACATGTGTAATAAATACATAGCTAGCATAAAGACAACAGATCTAAGTTTGTGTAAAGTTATGTTTCTTGTCAATATATCAAGAAATTTTTTAGAAAAAAAATTATTTAATAAATTAAACCATATCAAAATTATATTAATGGCTTGGATTATAATTGATTATAAGCTTTAATAGAAATTTGTTATTAAATTAAAACCCTCAAAAACTATATCCAAATTGATTTATTTTTTGGTTGATTTCCCTTGATCATTTTAAAATATTTTTATTTTTGAAATATTAAATTTTAAGATTTTGGAGGTTAATGGTGGTCCAATGTGAACTGTATCTGAGCATGTAATTAATTATTAGCTGTTGTTGATAGTTCAGTTATTTACAACATTATCCATGTTTGATATTATTTATAAAAACACGTCAGATATGTTAATTGCAAGATATTTATTTATCCTATGTAAGATACGTGATATTTTATTTATAGTTTCATTGGCAAACAAAAAAGACAATAACTGATAACTAGAGAACATAGTCAGCCAAAAAACCAACCATTCTATACAATTACAAGAGCTGTCCAACAACATAAAGACACGATTACAATAGCCGTATAACATCAAATCACGAGAACTTTCTTAAATATATTCTTTAATTTTGAAAAACGTCAAAAGGTTTGTCAGCAGGTTCCCAGCATTAATAGCAGCCCCTAGCCTCATTTAGTATTCCCTTATATATATCCATGTCTGTCCATTTTGCTTTCTATTGTTTAGGTTAAACTCGAAACCGCGGGATTGGTGGAGCTGCATCATAAGAGAATATAGAAGTCGCGTGTGGGGAACAATTTCCTGAGGTAGTCCAGCGAGACACCAGAAGCAAAGCAGAATGGTTGATCAAAATATGGACCGGGAGAACTATGGTGGAGATGATCAAGATGAAGTGAAACCATGTCCTTACAAGACGAGAACAAAGCAAGTCAAGCCAGTGAGGAGTTCACTGGGAAATTTGTTTTCTACTACACCATCACTCGAAGAAAAGTCAAGCTCTGCAAGTAAGGTAACCCAATGCAGTTTGGGTACAAATTTACAAGAATCGTTATCTAAAATACAGAAATGGAGGAAAGCCCAGCATGATGATGGTATGGACAACTTTGAAATCTCCTCAGCAAGAGATCAATCAGAAACCATTTCTGATTCACTTACTGAAAGTGAAGTGGGTATGGAGGATTCTTTTGCCGCCACACCTCTCTACCCCAAAAATTTCACATGTACAAAATGTGGGAGAGATTTTTCTTCAGGAAAAGCACTAGGCCCACATTTTAGAAGATGTGGCATCAAAGGAGATAAAATTTGGTCATGCTCATTGTGCGGTACGGTGTGCCCTAGCATGCAATCTCTAGGGGGTCATAAGAAAGCCTGCCGAAGAAATCATGTCTGATGGAGGATGCCAAAAGTAAGCCTTTCTCACAACTTTATTTTTCATTTTTCATACACTGGATTTAGGTTAACTAAGAAAACAACAAGACTTTGAACTAAAAGTTGCTACCGTTTTATGTTTAGAAACTGGAGATAGATGCCGATTCTTTGTTTGAAATAGTTAGAAGGATTCTTTGTGTTTATCAGTCCGCAGATTAGGTAAAAGGGAGTTGTCTGTAAAATGTTTTCCTCAACCAGTTAACCATGCCGCTAGGGTTAAATAAGGCATATGGGATACATCGCTTCAAAGCCTTTTGAAGCCTTTGCAAAGGTTTAGAGGGAGCCAGTTTTCCAGCAGCCATAGAATGCACATCATTTCAGGACCACGAGCGATAGAACTCAGGACCTCATCGCCCGGAGAAAAAGCAGCTAGGCTCGCCACAGTGAGAAAGAGGCAAAAGTGTTATCGAGAATGATACCATCCCAATTACACATGCATGGCATATTTTGAAATAGCTTGTATTACATGCATGTGATATTTTGAAATAGCTTGTATCTTGGTTGCAAAGTAAGTGCGTTTGACCTGGAGTAGTATTGTGATGGGTAGTCTTCCCGGAAAGTCAATACTTCACCTTTTTTAGCATTATTTAAGTGCAATGAGTGGTGAGTGGTCCATTCATTATCACTTGAGATGAGTTCTTGTAAACCACTGCTCATTGAACACTCATCAATCAGCATTTAATTTGTATTAAGATAAATATGTGTCCAATAAATATTTGTTTTAAGATTAATATGTGTCAAATAAATTATTTAGTTTTATTGTTTGGTATTTAATTTTCCTACCATGACTCTAGATGATTATTTGAAAACGTATTTTATAATAGATGCAGGCTATGAAGTTTCTATGGTTATTGAGTAATTAAAAACCATATAGATTTAAAAATAAAAAATATATACTTTATAAATATAAATTAGTAAGTAATAATTGAAAATAATTATTTATTTTAAAGTTTTTAATTTTTTTTTTTTGAATTGTTTGAATAATATTTGTGTTTATATGTATTTTTTCTTATATTCAATGTTTCTTATCAAATTCCTTGCACAATATATCCTGAGAACTTTTCAATGAAATACAATTTTATAATATTGTGTAAATAATGGATGACTAAAATTATATAATAATCATTAGAGTGTTATATCAAAAATACATGGAATTCATTTTTTGCATTTGGATACTTTTTAATATTTATTTTTCTTTGTACATGTTGAAAAAATATAGTTTACATAAAACATACTCTTTTTTTAGAAAAATACCTATATTTATTAACATAGTTTAGTTGCTTAAGAAAAGAAATTAAATAATTTTATTAGTTAGTTTTTATTTCTTTAGTGCATTGTGATTACTTTCCAATTTTGAACAATCTTAGGCATGGGAACATTATAAATGTACCTTTTATTTACTTTCATTGGTGGAGAAGTGTATTATTGAAGGTGTGTATCCACCCTTATATTAATTGTTAATTATGGCCTCATAGAAGTTTAGCTTGAATCTAACCCTAGTGATAAAAATTACTATGAAAAGGTCTAATGTAGAAAATTAAAACCTTAAATAATAAGTCCCTAAAAAATAGCCAAAACTTAACAATTTGGTAGAGGCCTTCTAACCCTACTCCTAAGAACCCTAGTCAGGACAAGAAAGGGAAAAATTATGGGTATTGGATATGCGCCAACTATGGATATTAATCCCTATTCTTATAGAAAAATAAAGGCCTTTATTCTTGAAGAGGATGAGGATGAATTACTGAGAACACCATTGTGAGTCCACAAAATAAGAAAGTGGTTCAAAACCATAAAGATATGAAATTAATTGGTATCTTTGAGGAGTTGGGGAAGAGAGCCATACATATTTTTGATTGAGATGAAAAAGGTTTTGACGATGATAGATTTGAGTAGAAAAGGAAATAGCATTTGAGTGAAAGGAGATATTCTATGCTTTCAAAGGCCTCTATTACTCGAAATTTAATTGATAGAAATGGAAAGAAGCTGAAATTTGATAAATATAAAGAGTCTAATGTTGATGATGATGCTTTTTTTAGGGATGATTTGTTTCAAGATGAAGAGTCCAAGAAGAGAATAATGATAATTGTGAGGATCAGGAAGAGGAGGGGGAGGAGAAAGAAGAAGATGAGGAAGGTCACCTTGATGTTGATGAGAAAGAACGAAATGAAGAAGATGATGAATAGGAAGTGGAGGAGGAGAAGATAGCTATAGGGGAAGGTAATATTGATTTTTCAGCCTATAATGGGATGGATGATAATGACTCTTAGAAATATATTGAAGACAATAAAAGTTTAAAAGAGATTGAGAGAATCAAAGGATAAAACAACCTAGTGGCATATGACTCAATTGATTCCTTAAGTGTTGAATTTTCTCTCCTAAAAAATAAATGGAATGGATTCATTAAAAAAATGTAAGATATAAAATATGTACGAATAGTAGAAGTAAATGGAAAAATACCTTACTTCTCATCAACAATCTTCAAGATAGAGTAAAAAATATTGAAACTACCATTTGTATAATTGTTCACATTACTAATAGAATAATGAGGAAACCTATGATGGGAACTATTATAAGGTTGTGAAAGATTAAGAAGAAAAAATAGAGAACGTGATCTAAATGTTTGTAAAAAAGAGAAGAAGTTTGAGACCTCAAAAGATAACACTACTTGTGAGGATTATTGGGACTTTATATCTCAATATTAAAATTATATTTTATAAATGGTTTTCTTCCTGTAGCTTTGTAGTTTTATTTTTTGTTGGCTATTTTAGCATTGGGGTGCATTCAAGTCATGTTTTTCTTTCTTTTTTCTATTGAATTTTATGTTTTAATTCTTTGATATTATCTTGTATCTGGTTTAGAGCCCTTTGACTCCTTAACAAATTAAAAAAAAAGCTATAATACTAAACATAAATAAATAATGAAAAAATAATTAAAGTACAAAAACTTTTTGGAATCCTTATGACATACCTTAATCCTATCCCCACCTTTCCATTGAACCTCCCAAATTCTTATCTCCACCTATCTCTTCCATTCCCATTTGGCCATTCTACAATTTTATTACTTTTTCAAGACTCTTGACTCATGCACCCATATAAAATCCATTATACCTCTTGCACCACTTGAAATTTCTTAACCCTTTTTATGCCCTTGTGATACCACCCAAATATTTTTCCCTTGATCACTCCACTACTATCTCTCCTTGATTCTTGTGTAGTTCCAAACACTATTGCATGATCAACCTTACATTTTCTCTGTATACCACTATCATAAAACTTATTATGTTTAAATAATATATTAAGTGTTAAAATACTTATTGAATCATTTGATCCTTATATAAGTACATCCTTGATTATTGTAAGAAAAAATAAAGAATATAAACAAAAATAATAATATGGATGACATTTTTATTTGATGCATTTTTATTTTTGATAAAGGGAAAAATGGGTTTTACAGGGACCTGAAACCATCAAGTTTACAACAAAAGAGAAAGGACAAAAATTCCAACAAAAAAAAATAGGCTACTCAAAAGGAAAAAATTGGAAAAAGTAGCAGCCACCTGCAATAGACTAGGAGGTTCAAACAAAAAATAGCCGAAAAGCCAACAAAAAGACCAACCACAACTAACCCAGAGTCTTCAAAACAAACTCAATTTCATCCTCCAGGTTCTGCATATCCTAAGCACCCCTCTTGAAGTTTTGAATCATCTGCGGCGTAGGAGGAGCCTTCCTCTTCAAATTAGCCCTAGTCCTCTTAGAAATACCAACATCCTCATCCTAGTTTTTATCATTGACCTCTTCCAAATCAACCACCAAAGACCCCTATTGAGCTTTGTCCAATTTTTCCATCATGGCATTGATTATGATGGCATTATTTCTTGCCATCCTATTGTTCTACTTGGCTATAGTTTTAATAGTATTTTTCATTTTTCCCAGCTCAATTTCAACCCTTCTATCCATACCCGCTTGGTTCTTAGTGTCTTTACTGGCACCATGATCTTTTTGCTCCACCTCATTCTTGCCAAGTGCAGTAACCTTGACACCCATTTCTTCCAGTTTACTTTGAAGGGCCTAGTTTTTAATTGTTAGCTCATTGATTTCATGAAAGATCCATTTCAAAATTCTGAAATGGTTAGTAGAATTGTTCTTGGCTAGACCCAAGACATCCATAGAGGGTTCCCTATTAAGGTTGAAGCAAGTTTTAGCCAGGTCGGGGGTAACAAGGGAACCAATTCTAGCATCTTTGTCCAACAATGGGGTAGAAAAGGATGAAGTATTGTTAACACTAGAGTCCTCAGACTCAGGAGAGTCTTCAAAGTATGACACAAGGTTTTTACTTGGTAGATTCTTACCAACACTTCTGGTTTTAATGGTAGAAATTCCTGGCTTAGGCATAAAGAAAAATTTCACATAATTAAGGCTTTTCTTACCAATTTGGACAGAGGAATGACTAAGGACCATTCTAACCGAGCTCAAATTAGGCAAGTTCCCCAAGTAGTTGGGTTCAATATCATCCTCCTTAGAATCAGGAGGGGCAACCAAATTAGCAGGGGCAAGCATTTTTTGGAAATGTTCAACAATTAACCTAATCAAACCAGTATGCAAAATAGGAAATCTATTTGGGTTTCTCTTGTGATCAACAAGACTTTTTCTCAAAGAACAGAGAAGATAGTAGGGAAAAGAAATGCTAGCCTTGTAGTGAAAATAGTTGAGCAGGGAAAAGTGGTAACCGTAGACCCTGGTGAAGCGACCATCCATAGTAATGTACTCCATGATGACATGGAGAACTTTCCTCCAGAGAGCTTTAATAGTGTCGAATTCAAAGTAGCTGTTAGAAATTTTCACCAGTTTCATTCTTTCCTTCTCTTTCTTCAGAAATCTGATGACAGCGTCATCAGAGAAAATCATGTCCCTAAAAATTTTGTGTCCATCAGTGGACATTCTTGTCACTTCACCTATAAGGTTTTCATCGAGTTCCACTTTCCTACCAAAAAGGGTAAGTTCCCCGTTATTCCAATTCTTCTCAAAATGCTCAGTTGCCTCCTTATTCGACCCATGGAGTTTTTCCAGAAAAGGGAGTAAAACCCCACTTTTTACATTGTTCCACACTTTAGGATTTCTAGTATGAGTCTCAAAGTTTTCTGACTCAACTCTTTTCCTGTCTCCACCCATTTTGGTAAGCATAGTGGGGTAGGCAGCGACAAAATCTTTACTTGAAATGGTCCTGCCAATTCTAAGAGCACACAAAGCATGCCAAGAAAACTTAAAATTTAAGGAACAAAGCTTGGTCCCATACAATCTGATGATTGTGATGTAATTAGCCCATCTTATCATCAATAATGAGGAGACACACTTCTTTCCCATGTGACACATCATAGTTCAGTAAGGCCCAGATGTTAATGCTTAATTCACTAATATTTAGCCAAGTGCACTATCCTTTGCTCCTGACACCTTCATTCACAAAAAAATCTGCCATGACGTTGGCTTCTCTATAGGCGTGTGAAATCTTTATATTATCAAACTTGGCTAAAGTCGATATAGCATCATCAATCTAAGACTTTATAGTCGATGAGGGGGGGGGCCTACCTAAAAGACAATCAATAATATTTTTGGAATCCCCTTCAAGCCAAAGGTTTTTGAAATTTAGACTATGGGCCAAATTTAAAATATGAAAAGCTCCAGCAGCCTCAACTAGGTGATTGGTTTGAGAACCAAGAGGCATGGCAGTCACACCTAGAAAGTTTCCAAAGGAATCCCTTATTACTCCACCGCAACCCACCACCCCAGGATTACCTTTAGCCGCTCCATTGAAATTGGCTTTGACCCATCCATTAGGTGGAAAATACCAGCATAGACCCTCTCTGTTCTTCTTAGCTTGTTTAGGAACACTGCGAAAATCAATACTTATATTCCATTCCTTAGCAACCATAAGATAATAGGACGAGTGAGCCACTTTCTTAGAATTTCTAACCTTATGGGATATAGCTTTGACATTTTATTTCAAAAATCTTATTATTTTATCAAAAACAATATCTGTCGGTGCTTCTTTATCTTTGTAAATTATGTTGTTTCATTCTTTCTAGAGACCCCAAGAAATGTGAGGGAAAGAGAAATCCCACAAGTGCCAAAGAATAGGATTGTGAGTCAGGGCTTTCCATTGAGAGAAGAAATCTTCAATAGACAAGGTAAAAACTCAAGAAAGTTAACAGAAGCTGATGATTTTTTCCCAAATCGAGACAGCAAAAGGACAGTGAAGAAATAGATGACTCATTGACTTTGCCTCCATCTTGCAAAGAAAACATCTATTAGGTATTTGAAAACCATGCTTGTAGAGGTTATCAACCATGAGCACCTTATTTTGGAGAAGGATCTAGAAAAAGATGTTGATTTTAGGGACCAGATGTTTGAGCCAAGCCTTCGACTAGAAGGGGGTAGAAGACTAGAAAAAGCAGATGAAACAAAATAATTTCCTAATGGATCATCACACCATACAAGACGATCTTTTGTCTAATAAGGGTAGAGTCTGAGAGCCAACAAAGAAGACTGAATAGGAGCAAGGGTCTGACTGACAAGGCACAGATCCACCCATTTTCCATCCACACGATAGTCTTTCACATATGATCCAAAAAGAGCTTTACAATTCTCAGCCCATCCACTAAAGGAGTCAATTTTTATAAGGGGCTCATTAAATAACCATCTATCCTCCCAGAATCTAGTTTGGTTTCCGCTTCTAACATGCCAACCCATTCCATATTCAATAACTTTTCTTCCATTAATCAAATTTTTCTGGGAAGAAGATGGGAATCCTTCAAAATTATAAAGGATCTATTACCCTCCAAATATTTTCTTGCAAGGATATCAGTCCATTCCCCAGAAGACAAAAAAATTCTCCAAATTTGTTTAGCTAGAAGAATCTTGTTAACCATTCTAATTTTTCTTAGACCCAAACCTCCGGCCTTTTTTGGTCTACACACCAGATCCCATCCAATAAGAGGCAGTTTTTTTTTTCTTCAACAACCAACCAAAGACATCTTTTTTGAATCTTTTCAATAGCGTCTGTGAACTTAGCTAGGATTTTGAAGAGGCTCGAACCATAAATCAGCAAATTCTAAAGAGTAACTTTGAGGAGTTGAAGTTTTCCCACTTGGCATAAAAAAGCTCCTTTCCATCCGGCAAGTTTCTTACTGAACC
>VDFB02101437.1:0-81128 GCA_007258455.2 Sequoia sempervirens | reverse complement strand
GGTCAAAACCCCACTCCACAGAATAACTCAGGGCATAGAGGGGAGCATAGTGCTTCAAACCAGCATGATGAGCATGCAGCTCAGACGGTGTCAAACAACACTTACATTTCCACCAGGCCATTCAAACCCACCTTTGTGGCTCCTGTAGTCACTCAGCCAGATCCTGAAGAGAATGCTTCATTCGTGGAGCAGTTGAGGCTTGGCCGTACAGAGTATGACTCTCTACCTGCCGACATCAGGATGGACATGTCCTTCAATGATTTCATGGACCATAAGAAAAAAAACAAAGGGCAAGGGAGACATTTTGATCAAAGAAGACCATCAAATCAAGGAGAGTTGTACCAAGCTGTCAACAAGGTTACACTTCCACACTTTGACGGGAGTGATACAAGTTCAGCCCGAGTCATCTAAGCCGGATAACTCCAGCTCTTAGACACGCGTAAGAAGAAGTTGGCTTGTTTCACACAAGCACCTTGATGGGTGGCGCATTTATGGTGTAACGGCGGTCAATACATTCGGGTCACCTTGGCCTATCACAACTTGCGATGAGTTCAATACCAGCCCATCGAGGTTTGAAAGAGATCCTGAAATCTTAATAAGAGAGCTTGCACTGAGAGCATGGGCATGATGATGCCTATTTAGTTTCAGAGACTCTACCATGGTGACTGAACGTTTTAGAGAGAAGACTGGTGATCCTTTTCAATGAAGGTTTGACAGAACCACTCAAGGGTTGGATTAAAGCCTTTGATCCACCAACCCTGCAGGAGGCCATGAAGAAGGCAAGAAACATGGAGTGGGCTGCTCCTAAGGTGAAGTTTCAATCTAACTCCCCCTTCCAGAAAAGGGATAAAGGGAAAAGACCTCAGCATAGACCTCCTTTGCGACCTCAGCATAAGGAGTTCCAACATCATAATCCTCATGTCACCAGATTAGATCCTGAAACCCTGAATGAACTCAGAAGAAAAGGGTTGTGTTTCCAGTGCAGGGAAAAATGGTCTCAGGATCATGTTTGCCCTAAGGGAGTTAAATTCAATCAGATTGAGTACTATTCTGCTGCTGAAAGTAGTTCTGATTTTTCCGACCAGCAATCTGATTTTGAGGAGAGTGAAGTAGAAAGAGCTCCAGAAGAGTCCGGAGATGAGAAGAAAAGTGGAGGAGTCTTGGCTCAGCTTTCGAGCTTCCAAAGAAACGAATCATTCAAGGTTCGAGGGATGGTCAAAGGGCAGCGAATCGTTGCCTTGATCGACACTGGAGCAACACATAACTTCATTGATGAAGTTGTGGTAGCAAAGAAGGGGCTGCAAACTGAGGAGTTTGAAGGTTTCAAGGTCATGGTTGCCGATGGTTTCCATATTACGTGCACAAAGAAAATCTCGAACATGACCATGCAATTGGGAAACTACGAAGTCAAGGATGACTTCTATGTAGTCCACATTGGAGATACTGATGCCGTCCTAGGCATTCAATGGCTACGTTCTCTTGGGGAGATCTCCTTGAATCTATAGACTATGGAGCTGAAGTTTCAATCTGATGGGAAGAAGATAGTGCTCAGAGGAATGTCTAATGGGGGCCCTCGGGTTGTGTCATTCAAAAGAATGGCTAGGCTGATCCGTCACGATCAAGCTGAATGGGTTGCAGAGTGCATGATCCTCCCTGCTGGTTCGGTTGAGACTAAACAAGATCATCCTCCTGATATTCAATCTCTACTCACGAAGAAGAGCAAAGTCTTTGCAGATTTGCCTCCTAGACCACCACCTGAACGGGGGTCAGAACACATCATAGAGCTCAAGGAAGGGGCTAAACCGGTGATCACAACTCCATATCGGTATCCGAAGAGGCAAAAGGATGAAATCGAGAAGAATATTCGAGAACTTTTGGAGATGGGTTTCATACGCCCAAGCAAGAGCCCCTTTGCATCTGCAGTGGTTCTTGTGAAGAAGAAGGATGGTACCATGCGCATGTGCGTGGACTATCGTGCTTTGAACCAAAGCACCATCAAAAACAGATACCCCATTCCCAGAATAGATGAGCTCATTGATGAGCTGCTTGGGCTAAGTTCTTTTCGAAAATTGATCTGAGGTCGGGTTACCATCAGATACGAATGAGGGGATCAGATGTGGAAAAGACAGCTTTCAGATGTCACCATACTATCGTGAAATTCTGTCATGCCATCAGTTGACTAACGCCCTGCCACTTTTCACTTCCTGTACAACCGGTCTTCGGAACGCCAAATTTGTGCTGATATTTTTTGATGATATTCTGAGCTACAGCAAGACTTGGGAGGATCACCTCAAGCACTTGGAGGAAGTGCTTAGTATCATGGAATCTGAGAGCTTATTTGCCAAAGCTTCCAAATGTGAATTTGGAATGGTGGAGTTACTGTACCTTGACCACATAATCAGCATGAGGGCAAGGTGGATCCGGAAAAGATCAAAGCAGTAGTTGATTGGCCACCTCCTGAGAGCTTGACTTAGTTGAAAGGTTTTCTGGGTCTTTGTGGTTTTTATCGGAGATTCGTAAAGGGGTATTCACAGAATGCTGCTCCTCTTACTGATCTCACCAAAAAGGGAGCCTTTGCTTGGTCACAAAAGGCTCAAATTGTTTTTGATAAGTTCAAGAAGATCATGAGCTCGTGTCCAGTTTTGGCTATTCCGGATTTCTCCAAGCCATTCGAGCTGCAATGTGATGCATCGGGTGAAGGAGTGGGGGCTGTCCTAATGCAAGACAAACACCCTATCGTGCTTGAGAGCAGAAAATTACGGGGTCTTGAAAGGACATACTCAATCTATGACAAAGAAATGCTTGCCATTATGCATGCATTAGCCAAGTTCAGGCAGTACTTGGTGGGGAACAAGTTCGTGGTTAAGACGGACCACAATAGCCTCAAGCATTTCATGCACCAGAAAGATCTAAATGAGAGGCAACAGAAATGGGTGAGTAAGCTTCAAGCTTACGATTTTGACATTGAATATGTCAAAGGGAAAAATAATGTCGTGGCCGATGCTCTCTCCAGAAGGCCTCATCTTAACTCATTGTGTGAGCTTACTGCAGATTGGAGAGACATGTTGCTTGCTGATTATGCCAAAAATCAGTTTGCAACCAGCATTCTGGAGGGTACTTTCCATGATGAAAGGTACCAGGTGGTTGAGGGATTGATCCAATATAAGGGAAGGATCTTTCTGGTGGCTGATTCTAAGCTCAAGAAGAAGATTCTTTTGACTTTTCATGACATTCCAGTTGCTGGTCACCAAGGTTTTTTTAAGACCTATAGGCAGATCCGAGAAAGGTTTTCTTGGAAAGGATTGAAGGGAGAAGTCCAACGCTACATTCAGGAGTGTCCTGTTTGTCAAGCGAATAAAAATGAGCATACATTACCAGCCGGTTTGCTGCAACCACTTCCTATTCCCAATCAAAAATGGGAAAGTATCTCGATGGACTTCATCACTGGGTTTCCCAAGGCCCAAGGGAAGGATTGTATTTATGTAGTGGTGGATAGGCCGACTAACGGTTTGGCTTTCTTTCAGCATTACTGGGAAGACTTTTCTGCAAGCTTCAAGTTGCAGATCTGTTTTTCGGTAGAAGGCTTAGGCTACATGGGTTGCCAAAGAACATTGTGAGTGATAGTGACAGCAAGTTCCTAAGTACGTTTTGGCAAGAAGTCTTCAAAATGAGTGGTACTGTGCTCACCCCAAGCACTAGTTACCATCCCCAAACAGATGGGCAAACAGAAGTGGTGAACAAGTGGTTGGAAGGCTACTTGAGAAATTATGTGTCAGAACAGCAGAAAGCTTGGGTCAAGTGGCTGCATATAGGCGAGTACTGCTACAACTCTACTTTTCATATGTCAATCAAGATGTCCCCTTTCTTGGCACTTTATGGATATGAAGCACCCAGTTTTGCAGATTTGGTGTTTGGTGACAGCAAAGCACCTTTAGCCAAGGATTTGTTATGATAGTCAATATTACAATGAGTCCTGAAGGAAAATTTGTGATTGCACAAATCAGCGTGTTGTATGACCAGAGGCGCATGAGCGTTTGCCTGAGGTTGGGATATGGCTCACTGCTTACAACCTTATAGATACCACTCAAGAAGAGTGGACAGAACAAACCTCGGGCTTTGTAATTCCAGAGGAGATACTTGATGTCAGAGAACGTTCTTTGAGGAAAAGAACCATCAGAGAATACCTGGTAAAGTGGAAGAACCTGCCTATGGAGGATGCAACTTGGGAAAGTGATGAGATATTGCAGCATCCTAATTTGCGATTGCTTGAGGACAAGCATGAGGGCGGATCAGAATGTCCTCTCAACCTGACATTTCAAAGTGACTGCTGGTTTTCCTTGGGAACCCAAGGCTAGCTTGGGTTAAATTAGGGCTCGGTCAGAGGAGGTCAACAATGAGGTGATGGATCTAATATGATTCTTTCGGTTTCAGAGAGCCGCAGGGTATGTTCATCTCGGCATTCGTAGCATTTTCTCGAATTTACTATTTTTAGTAAATTTATTAAAGAAATGGTGATGGTCTCAAAGTTGACTTTCCCCTTCAGTTGACTCAAGTGGCGTATTCAGTCTCGGGCTTCAGAATGCAGTTTTGGGAAGTTGAGCTCATTTCACTTAAAAAATAACATTATAATTTAAATGTTATTTTATCACCTTGGCCTAGTCGAATGACTTAATGTTATTTTAAAAGGTGGACTCAAAGGGTGGCGCCATCATTAAGGACATATTTAATATTTGATGAATTCTCCCAAGTCAAAACAAGTAAATTTGGGCGCCCTTATCAAGGTGATGATTTAATTAAAATATGAATATTGAGCTAAAAGGGAAATGGACGCCATATTGAAGAAAGAGCTAGGGTTTGAACATTGAGTTGGATTTTAGGGTTTCGTGAAGTCAAACGAAACTTATAAAAGGAGTCTTGTGCATCATTTCACCATCTTTGGTCGACTATACTGTTATGCTGCCGGATTGGCTCTGGAAACTGCTTCGAGGAATGAAGGCCTCCTAGCTCGGGCATCGCTTCGTGTTTGCAAGACAACATCTAGTGGTGATTTTAGCTTAGTTTTGTGAGATCATTGAATATTGTGCATTGTAATCTGCATTTCGAATCTTTAGATTTCTGTTTCTGCATATTAGTCAAGTTCTAGAAATTGCATGTTACTTTAGCAGATTTGTACTTTCATTTGTAACTCAAAAAAGACAAAAAAATAGGTTATGGGTATTGCACAAATCAATTAGTTTAAGCTAGGCGCCCAAGTGTGCTAGATTGTGGATTTTTCCGAGAAGTATTTGATTTTATAAAAAAAATCACCCTTTCTCCTTGAGCCGTACTTTTCAGTCTTCTTGAAATTTGTGCATTAAATAATGTCTGCATTTTAGGTCTGTTCTTTGGCATTAGTTTGTGCGCCTCCTTCATATTAGTGTTTTGCCGTAGATCTCAAGCAGTTTGAACAAATAGAGAGTGAGATTTGAGCAATTCAAGAAATCTGCTGTTGCTGGTTATTCATTGAAAAGTGCAGGGTCTGTTATACAGTTTGGAGAAAGCAGCCAAGTTCTTTATTGAATGGTGGAGAGAAATCTGCAATAGCATTGTGGAGACTTCCTTGAGAATTGACCAAGCTTGGAACAAGGTTGGATCTGTTTAACAACATCTTCATTTTCAGTTTCATTTCTCAGCAAAGGAACTTATTAATATTATTGCAAACTTCACATATGCTGATTTGTAATTGATAGCAAGTTGTCATCTTTCAAATTGTATGCTGGCAGTAGTACTGACAGCCTTTAGATTCTTGCTTATCAGATTGTAGTGTTCTTTCTTTCAGCATTTGATATTGTATGTAATCCATCTCCGCCCTATGGTCGCTACTTACCCACTCTGGGTCAGCAAGCACATTCTGGGTGTTAAGTGTTTCAACTTTCAAGTAGTTCCTTTCAAGCATTGCTTTTGTAATCACTCCGTCATATGGTCGCCCCTCACTCCGCATTGGATTGGGTAGCACATACTTGACGTTGAGTTCCTTCCTGCATTTAGAATAAAAAGATCCTCTGACCAATGCTCGCCATCATCGGCGCCATACTGGTTAGAGTTGTTTCCGTACGTTTGGGTTTATCTTCTAACCTTAACAGGTACTTGCTTGTAATGTTGTAATCTGTTAATTGAAAAACGAAAAAAATTGGCTCGGAATATTTCAGAAAAAAATGCCTAAGTCTGAGGAAATTCCTTCACCCCCTGTGAAATGCGCCCAAAGATGAGATTGGCAGAAGGATGGAAAAAGTTTCAAGTCTGAGAATTCCTACTCACCCCCTCAAATGCGCCCTCAAGGAGAAGAAGCTATGAAAAGTTTTCTAAGTCTAAGAAAATTCCTGCTTGACCTCTAGAATGCGCCCATGACAGGCAGAGGTGATAAAAATATTTTCAAGTCTGAGAATTCCTCCTCCCACCCTCATATGCGCCTAAGTCACCTTGCCTTGGAGGATATGCTAAGTGTTGCTAATTCCTGCTGGGGTCATGAAGTGTGCCCAAGTTATCTAGCTATGAAGGACATGAAATTTTTTTCTAAGGCATTGCAATTTCCTTCAACACCCCCTAAATACGCCCTCATCAAGTCAAGGTGATGAAAAGTCTTCAAGGCATTGCTAATTCCTGCTCACCCCTCAAATGCGCCCTCAAGGAGAAGAAGCTATGAAAATTTTTCTAAGTCTAAAAAAATTCTTGCTTGACCTCTAGAATGCGCCCATGATTGGCAAAGGTGATAAATTTTTTTTCAAGTCTGAGACTTCCTCCTTGACTCTCCAAATGTGCCGAAATCACCTTGCCTTGGAGGACGTTTAAAAAAAAAAAAAGTTAATTGTTAGAAACTTCCTGCAGAGGGTCCCAAATGCGCCCATATTCAAGGTGAAGTTAAGACATGTTCAAGGCGTTGAATTCCTCCTTGGTGCCTCAAATGCGCCCAACTTGCTGGACTATTGGGGATAGATAAAAAACAAAGTTTCTAAGTGTTGTTAATTCCTACAGTTCTGCTAAGGATGTTTGGGGAAAACTTAGCAACATCTATGAAGGAGATACCAAAGTAAAGCAAGCCAAGATGGAGATCTTCAAGAGAAGATTTGAGACCCTGAGGATGATAAAGGATGAAGACATTGCAAGTTATATGCTCCAAGCGAATGAAGTAGTTTCTGGCATCATTGGTCTTAGTGGAGAAGTAAAAAAAGATGAGATTGTGAATAAGGTTTTGAGATCTCTCCCTAAAGCTTATAGTCATAAACTATCTGCTATTGAATAGTATAAGGACTTGGATAAGTATTCAGTAGATGAAATGTTTGGTGCTCTTAGAACCTTTGAAATGAGAGAGTTTGACAAAGATGTTCCAAAGAAGGAAGCTGCATTCAAAACCACTAAAAAGATAGAAGATGAAGCAGCTGATCAGGATGATGACTTTGATGAGATTGAAGCAAACTTTGTGAGAAGATTGAAGAAAGGCACTGGCAAATACAAAGGTAAGTTACCTTTCAAGTGTTTCAATTGTGGAAGGATTGGTCATTTTGCATCTAAATGTCCTTATAAAGAATTAGATGATAGTAACAAAAGAGAGAAGGTTAAAAAGAGTTTGTAGTCCAAGGAAAGCTGCTGTTCCTTAGAAGATGAGGATAATGATTCAAATGATGAAACCCTATTCATGGCCTTGAAAGACAAAAATGCAATATTAGAGAAAGAAAGAGATCCGGTACCTTGTAGGCTGATAGACTAACTTCCACTCCTACTGACTGCCTGGAAAAGGGGACATTACATCTATCTCAGCATCAAAGAAATTCATTTCATTAGTACTCTTGTAACGGTGCTCAACATTATCGAGCACCTTTTGTTCTCTATGTATCTTGATTCTTGACATTCAGTCCATGCATAGGAATGGTAGCATAGGACATGTTTATTTGAATGCTACCTCCAATTGACCTTTCCCACTTTCTAGACAACAACATACCCCACTTAGGAGGGCAATCAACAATGATTATGTATATCAAGAATGATTTACCCAGGTATGTAGCAACTTGAACTTCAACATTGTTCATGACTCCAATGACATTCACTTCTCTACAATCCATGGAAAAACATTTTTCATAGAACTCGGACATTTTCAATCTCAATTCATCCATAACTTGAAGCTGCATGACATTATTGGAGGCACCTGAATCTAACTTACAGTTGTGCAGCAACTGTCCATTAATCATTAGATTTGTATAAAAAGGGTCAACATTCAATTGGCTATTAACTAGGGAAGCTCCTAGATATACCTCTATAGTTTGATCATCTTTTTTACCCTTTTCTACATCATTTGTGGTGGTAGGTTGACTAGGAACATTAGTAGCTGTAATACAAGAGATAGCCCTATCCCTATGCAAAATCTGTTTGTTTGAATTGTAACTTTGAATGTACTTTTGTTGTTTACTTAATTAAATCATGTGATTTTCAATTTGTTTAATCCTATCTTGTTAATGTAGATCTGCTAGTCTTTGCTCTAACCAGTTAGTAATCATTTGTTTTTTCAATTTACTTTGTTTAGTTCCAATTCTTATATAAAAAACTTGGTCCATGAGAAGTACCTTCGAGTCTTGTGCTCAACCTCTGAGATCAAAAAGATACGTTAGGTTTACTTTTAGTCATTTCATTTCATGCAAAGCAGCAAAATTCCATTGATAATCTTATAAAGTGTGCATAAGTGTGAACTTGTTCATACCTTTTGGTTTTGTGTTTAGATCTTAGGGAGCTTCCCCTGCTAATTTGAAGAGAGGTATCCTCATGTGATGTTCTGTTTTGTGTTTTTTCACAAGAGAAAAACTAAAATACTAACCACTAGGAAGATTTGTTTCTCTCGCTAGTCTAAGACTGTCCAATCTTGGATAGAGATTTAGAGTTTAGTTTTTATTCTATCCGTATTTTATATCTAGTGTAGGTGAGAATGCTGGCCCATTTGACAAGAAATAATCGATTTGTTTACTGTTATCAGTGATTTACTGCATGGAAGAAATAAATAATAAATAATTTGTAATATGCTGATTACATATTTTTTTAACCAATTTCAGTGAGTTGACTTGCTTTTGATTTATAGTCACAACTGCATTTGGATGCAGTGTCTGTACAGGTTACCAACCTTAATCAAGAGTTTTCCTGCTTGAGGTGGGAGGACTTTCCCTTTACTGTCCTTCCTGGACTGTGTCCCTTTGCTCTTCTTCACTTCCCCATCAATTAGATCCAGGGTAGTGCCAAATAAAGCAATATCAGGGCCAAACTTACCATAAAAAAATCCAAGATCCATTTTTATGATATTCATCATTATGCATTTGACTACATTAGAAATTTAAATTCCAAGATTACTATGCATGTGTAGAGCAATCTTTGGGTTTGAGAAATAAAATACATGTACGAAAATAGTTGCATGCTTTTTCAATGCCTTGACTTGTTATTCATGTGCTGAGGTTTATTTTAATGAATATAACTAGTTACTCAGAAAAATAGTTGTTAATGGAAAAAAAGCAATGCAAAACAAAATGGTTTCACAGTTTTTTCTAGTAGCTCTCTCTTATTTATAATATGGTCTGTGAAAATTTTAGATCTCATAAAAGAATAGTTATGTTTCTTTGTTGTGAGCAGGATTACTTTACTAAAGAAAAAAAGAAGTTGGTCGAGCCAGTCCTCACAGACAGAAAACTGATATTTTGTATATTGACTGATGTATACGAGTAATGCTTAGATATCAAATATGCAAAACATATTTTTGTCCTTGTCTTTTGACAAACTTCCTATTCAAATTTATAGAAACGTTATTTTCTTCCATTAATGTTCTCTTTCCTTCTTTGACTAAAACAAAAATAGGCTTTAGTTTCTTATGTGGCATCATTTCATGTATAGGTTCCAGGTTTACCATATTTGCTACCTCAACAATATCAAGATTATCCAAGGTGTGCTTCTAAGTGCAAAAGAATGGCTGTAAATTACTCTCTTAAATTGTTATAACTTATTTTCATTTTATGTACTCAATTAATTTCCCTGTAATCAATTGTCTGATGCTTTTAATCTAGACGCAAGTATACTACATCCAAGGCTATCTGTAGGAAGGTGCAACTAGTACACCTCTTCATAGCTATATATGGACAAGCAATTTAGAAATCCTAAAAAATCATTATTAAATACCTCGTAGGCTTGAACTTGAAGGCAAGTCTCCATATCAGCCATAGGAATTGATTTTTGTAGCATCCCAACCATCAACAAAATTCAACGATTTCACAAGACAGATTAATCCTCTTGCATTAGATGCAGATTCTTCCCATTGAACAAAATCTATGAGTGGAATACTTGCTCCTCATCATTTTGTTGAAGCACTACACAGTGGCTGTGGTGAAATGCTGATCTGCATCTCTAATTTGCTTTCCTTCTCTCTATATATATGGCATTGTGATTGTGGAGGCTTGCAGGGTGTTCAGATTTTGCAATTCTGTTAGGAAAAGTCTTTGTTCTCTTCCATTCATTTGTCTTGTGCCACTTATTATTCTCACACCACTTGCCTATGTCTTTTTGTAACTTGTTTCTTTTACCATTCTTCTTTGATATCTGCTTTTGATCTTGCTTCTGAATCGGTGCAGCTTTGCCTGGTTGCTTGTTTTAGGGTTTAGTGTTGCCTTTGTCCTTTGGAAGTGGCTTGATGTGCATCAAGAAATCTTTCTTACCTCTGGACTTGAAGATTTCTTCAATCTTCACTGTGTAACAGTAGGAAGATCCCAGGGTTTCAACAGTTCAGGAATACCATTTCCATTTGGATGTAATGATGAAAGCTCCTGTGGTATTTGAGGATTGGGTATTTCTCATGGTATGATGCCAAGTTTCACAGATTGGGCATAGAAGGCATTGGTGTTATCTTGCACTAACTAGGTTTTTGGTTGGACCAATTTCCATTGGATATTCTTTCTTTGCATGCATCCTCTAGAAAATATACTCCTTCGATGACCTCCACAAAAATCCCCTTAACTGGAGTTATCCTTTTCCTCAAACATAGTGGATTCCTCTATTTTTTCATTTATGAATCAAGGCTTCCACCATTGTTAAATTTGGGCTTGAATTTTAGAAGGGAAAAGTGATTTCTCTCGATCTAAGAAAGAATCCACATAAATATTTTACCAATTTGGAAATCCAATTGTCAACTGCATTCATATCATATTTCCTTCAAATGTTGTTGGATATAAAGTTGTATCGAAACTTTGAAGGGAGTTGGATTGCCAAATGACATTTTGTTGAGATCAATGACATGCTCAGGGATTGTGAAGGATCTATCTGAATTGACTGAGCAACTCAGTCCTTTATTTCTATAGAGCCACCTCAATCATCACCTTAAAGGGATCCAAATAGTCAGTTGCTTGTTCTTTAACTGTCATCTGCAATAGTTCATGTCTATTAGGAAGCTGGACAGATGGATCTTTCGTCCTCAACCCAAATTTCTGATATCCTGATTGAGTTCGATGGTACATACAAGAATAAAACATGTTATGATTTCACTGATTTTAATTATGTTGGAACACATGGACAAAACACTATATATATCCATATATATCAACCTTCATAATTAAGGAAAACATCCTGAGATAGATTTCCTTTGATCCTCATAAAGTAGAGCAATATCAATTATCCTGTAATGTCCCCTTATGTATTTATCTTAAATTTGTCTTCAATCTTAAAAATTAAGATATCCAAATAGGGCTAGAATCAATAATTTTAATGATAAACTTTAATCTTATTAAGAGAAACCTTCAAAGGCTAATGTTGACTTGATTATTGGACTTATATATGTATATAATAGTTAATGATATGCGAATAAGAATGAACTAATATCTGCTATAAATTCTGATATGTAATCTGCAATTATAATTTTTTTTAAAATGCAGAATGGATACCACAATATGGATGCGATTTCTGATCTTTCTATCTGATTATATGCATATGGATGTGGAGCAAGATGGTGCCTATCCTTATCGCTGTTTCTGAATTATGTCCTTCAACTTATGCGATTGAGTCCTCAGCTGGGTGTCTGATTTTTGCCAATGATTTATGCAGCCTGTATAATATAATCCAAGGCTCCCAAGGAGCGCTTGATACCTGCTATCAATGCTTTATGAATATCCAAAACTGATCGATGGTTTTTGCTTTTGAATTATTCTCCTCTATACCCACGACAGGCCAAGAGTCATAGCTATTCATTACAACTTCTTGTCAAAGGACGTGATTCTTTGTTTAGTGTTAATCGCTGCTCTTCCTCATAATTAATCGAGATCCCTTCTAATTCATATCAACTAGGCATGCACCTTTTGAAGAATCACTGCCATGTATAGTTATTTATTTAGCATTATTTTCTTAATAACAGATCGCCGGCCACTTAGAAGCATTTATTATTTTTATACTCTCTTTGGGCGGTTTAAATGGGGGTTATTACATATCCCCAATTAATCATTTAAATATTCTAGGTTATCCTTTCGTTGTAAATTCATCTAATGTCATGTTGTCCGTTTCACCCTTAGACACACATAACTGCATTGATCCTATAATTATCATCAATGTCTTTTACTAGTCCAACTTATTTAATTACCTTAATCATACAAAGAATCCCTAAAGTATTGAGTTACCTGAATTCAACTAATGTCATTGTTAGGTCTATCCCTTATTAGTCTTTACTATTGTTTTATGAATCCCAATCCATTTCAATCATAATGCTAATACACTTTAGCTAACTAGATATTTGCTATTTTGTTGAAAACATTGCACACTTAGCTTATCTTAGATTTAAAAAATACCCTCAGGTAGTTTAGGGATGTGTCACACAATCCTTCAAGCTAAGTGACCATATTGGTTTATAAAACGTGCACTACGATATAAGATTTATCAATCTCCTATTATGACAATTCCCTGAAACCTTATTAAACTCTTTTGCTACTTGAACATATTCATGTCTTGGTGATTAGATCAAGAGGGATAATTCCCAAAGGGTTTACCTACATAGCCCATGATATCTCATCATGCCAATCATAGTTACTTATTTTAACAATTTCGTTCTATCTATCTGTCTATTAGTATATTGCATCTTAGAGATTAGGGTTATATTAGTTGCACACAATCTGAGGCCTTACAAGGGAGTTTGAGAACATATAAGGTGTTAGCAAAAAGTTGAGAAGAATGGCGAGTGGAGTCTGCCGCACTTACTCCTTGAAGATGTTGTGTCTACTTTTTGGTGCCACCATACACTTCAAAGGCTCCATTTAAGTAGCTGCGCCGGCCTCATAAAAGGTCAGCTACCGTTTGATATTTATTTTTGTGTAGTCATTTCCAGCAAGGACAACATATACTATAATAATTCTTACTGGGAATTATTTCCAGACAGTCACACCTTGTGGCAAAGTGTATAGAGATAAGTGCAAAATTTTTAGTGGGTGATATATTTCTATAGTCATGTATTCAAATTCATGAGAAAATTCATATCATGACTATATTGCATTAGACAAACATCACTATTTTGGAAACAAACTAAATACAAGCTCATAACAGTAGCAGGAAAAATGTTTGAAGAAATGCCTATGCATGAAGTTACGAAATTGAAAAAAAAATTGTAGACAAAGTTATCTCGAGATATTTCATTTAATATATTTGTCTTCGGACAACTTAAGTTATAATTATTTAGTAATTTAATTATTCACCCAAGTTGTGGAAAACATCAAAATGAGATGAGTATGAAATTCAGACCATACCATAATGTTTTCAAGGACTTAGGATGACGAACTAAAGCAACTTGGCATTTGTTTAAAAATAAAAAGCTTCTCCAAGAAGATTGGAGAGCTCCCAAAAGGATGAAATCACATTCTAAAAGCATCACGAGGCTTACCAAGGCCACTTAAACTCACTACCATGATCAAAACCTTTGCTTGATCAATCCTACACTCTCCAAGAAAGTTGGAATCCTCCCTTGCCCACTAATTAGCCTACAGGAAAACTTGGCAAATAAAATAATTGTTCTCAAATTAATTATCCTTGGGAAGGCGGCATTTTATTCAATTAAAAAGGGAAAGGAGTAGTACTTCGAGGCATCAAAGATGGAGACCAAGAGTCATCCTAACTAAGAGAATGGAACAAGTAGCTTGGATTGCATGTCATTTGATGATGACCACACTTCATCCCTAGGTGAGAAACCTTATCGTGATGATATTTGATCTATTTGGGATAAGCATAGTATAGTGTTTGAGGTTATACCTCCAAGATTACCACCAAGTAGAGGATATCATCAAAAGATAGGGGAGAAGTACGTTGGAGAGATCCCTCCTATTGATGAAGTAATTGGCACCACGAAAGGGATTCAAGAAGATGTTCGTTGAGAGATCCCAACTCATAGTAATATTAGAGTAGTGCAGTAAAAACATGATGGTGAGCACATTGGTCACATAAAGCAATTCTTGGCTATGTGGGAGCTAAAAGGTGTCCTCAAGCATTGAGAAGAAGACATCATTCATCATCAAATCACAAATGATCATATTGTGGGTTGGTTGCATCCCTTGCCTAACCCAAATTGGAAGTAGAAAGTTATAATCATGAATCTTATTCCAAGCCTCTCCAAGGTACACAAAAAGAATTGCATTTAATTTGTTATGAACAAGCTATCTAATCATGTACACTTCTTTATTATTTCTCTTCGACTGGCCAAATTATTTTTCAAAGAAGTGATAAAGTTACATGGATTACCTAACAATATTGTGAGTGATAGGGACAATAGATCTTTTAGTGCTTTTTGGTGGGAATTATTTCAATTTATAGGTACAAGACTCACTCTGAGCACAAACTACCTCCCTCAAACCAATGGATAGACAAAGATAGTGTGTGTGAAATAGTTTTTAGGAGCTACATTTCAGATCAAAAAATAGCATGGGTCAATACTCCCTACCACATTGCTATAGGTATGTCTCCATTTGTGGCATTGTATGATTATGATGCTCTAACTTCGGTCAAGTTGGTGTTTATAAGTAGCAAGCTGTTGGTTGCTAGTAACTTGGTTAAGCATATTTGTAATGTCCCCATTTTTACACCATACTGTTTTGTATGTGTTGGCTAGCTTTCGAGGTCTTCTGAAGGTTTCTATGTGAGCTAAGAGAGTTCCAACATTCTTGAAGAGCTCAATTTAGGGTTTTCTTGGAATCTGATACTGGTGTGGAGTTCAGTTGGCCTTTAGGTTTGCGGTGATGCTCTTTGTAGCATTTTGGGCCTTCTGGGTTGTTCTCCACAGTTCTTGGAAATCATTTCTATTTTTAGTAAGTGCCTGTTTTGGTACCGGACATAATTCTTCAATATTAGCTTCTTGGTGTGATTAGTTTCAGTTTTCGGTGTCTTGGCGGTGCTTTCTACAAAATGGTTTGGATTATTTAAATTATTACACTAAAGTTATAAAGTTAATAGTATAATATTTATTTTAGTGTTTTAATTTAATAAAGTTATGTTATGACCCCTCAAGTGGACACTTAGGGGAAAAGGGGACTTAGACATAAAGTTATTTAAAAAAAAGGAAAACAACACATTTTCGGAAAAAAAACAATAAAAAAGCAAAAAAAATGCCTTTTCAAAAAAGCAACGAAAAGCAAAAAAATGCTTTTTCAAAAAAGCAACAAAAAAACTATAAAAGTAGGTGTGACGCTCTCATTTGGATTATTTAAGTTTGCACATAGAACATCATGCTGCTGGAGTGAACAAAGAAGTTCTTCAAAGGATTGATCGAGGACAAAAACCCTCATCAAATTACTAGTTTCATATCTGAGAGATGATCCCTAGTTGGTTTGAGTGATTTCACAAAGGAATCACCTTGGGTTTCAAAGTTTTCACAGTTCGGGGTTTTAGGTAAATGAAGATATTCAAAGTAGTTTGCACAAATTAGGAGGGGAAGCTCCCTTGTTGTGCGGACAAAATGCTTGAAAAAGTAAACTAAACTAATTCCTGTCTTTTTGTCTTAGTTGAAAGAGGCACAAGGTTTGTGAGAAACTTTGAGCGTTGCAGCTAAGGATTTTTTGGTTTCGCAAGTTTTAACTACAACTCAAAACTAACTAGCTTATACTATCCAATCTCCTCAAGAAATCTGAGCATCAGGAAAGGGAGCGGGAATGATTTTATACGATAAACTTCAAGTATATATTCACAATGTGAAGGCAAAGTGGGCTCAACTATTTGCTTGGCTGGGAAGAAGTTTATTAACACACACTTCAAATGATAAGCTTTGAGTACAGATTCACAACTTGAAGGCAAGGTGGGCTCAACTATTTGCTCAATCTGAATAGGCTTATTAGAAACAAAACATAAAGGATAGCCAACTAGGACAGTAAATTGCATAGGCGAAACATGCATACAATCCATGATTGAACTAGCCACTATATCTAACTAAGATAAGCATTCACCATAATAACAACATGAAACCCGAGTGGCATAACAATTCATCATCATAGCAAAAACTCGTGAACAGATACAGAATAAGCAATATTACAGGAAAGGTGGGCTCAACATATATTACTCTCGTGCAAAAGTTATTTACAAATGAGCTGAAATCTCTTATTTATAGACATCAAAAGGTGTAAGGAACCCTAAAATCACCTTGAGTCAACTATAGTCTTGCAATAAATGCAAGATTTATTGCTAAAACCCTAATAAAGCAAACTATATAGTTAACTAGAAAGCTACCATCAGTTAACCGGTACATCTAATCTAAATGGACAATGTGCAAGCATGAATGTCCTTATTGAAAGCAAAGTTAACTGGAAAACTACCATCAGTTAACGAAAACCCTAAATGAAACTCCAAGTCCTACAAAATATCTTTGAGGATAAGATAGACATGTGTGCATGGTCCCAACAAAGAGAACTGAAGATGAAAGTCGAGTTCTAATTGCATGCTCCTGATTCTGTCCTTGCAAACAATTGCAGGTTCTAACTGACTAATCACTGGCTGTTATCTCGCGCAACTAACCCCTCCACGAGGTTGTTGACTGCGTCACCATCTGGGGCAGTAATACTTTGCCGAAGTATATTGTGTCTGTGCAGCATGTCCTCACCGCCTGTGATCTAACACTGAAGTTCACCTCTACTCTTGGCTGCCTCATCGAACAACGCTGACATGACTATAAGTTGATTCATCTTACAACCAACGGTCTCCGCACTGAAAATACTATGAATGAGTGCCTGGAGCTCTGACTGAACGTCTGCAAGCTCAACATACGCACCACCCTCAAGCTGATACCGGCATGGTATGCGAGACACGAGAGTTCTCACGTATCAGAGGGCACTAGTGATGTGCTCTCTGCTCTTAGCCAACTCTGATGCCATCGTCTCCTCTATCTTCGCCTTGAAGATCAATTGTGTCCTCCAAGTGTAGACAGCCTCTTTGTCTTCTACATCTTTGACTGATTCATATGCCATTCTCAGGTGAGCAATCATAATCTCATGGTAGGGTCTGCTAATCACTAAGTCTCACTCCTCATCTTGGAGACGTAGACGGAGTTGACGTGCATTGTATCGCAACTGATATAACTCTACAAGCACAAAGCGGCCTATGGTGATGAACTCCACCTCCCAATCCTCCAAACGCTTGCCGTCTACAACCAGGTGATTAAGTTGGCCTTGTTCTACTGGTGGCTCTAGCATTAGTGGGAGTGTAGTGGTGACATTTTCCGTTCTATGTACAAGGCTAAAGATGTGTTGACGAAGATGCTGGATTTAGGCCTTGAGGGCTGCCTTGTCTTCTCCGTCTTTTATTATTCTATCCCTTGCACTATCCGTGTCAACCTGTAGGAGATCAACCTCTGTCTGGAGGGTACTTCTACCAAGGTTGACTGTGATCACTTCGAAGTCCTAAACTTCAATCTCGTTCAGACTCTTACCCTTTGGAGGTGTAGCAGTCTCTATGACAATCTCCATGTCAGCATTCCTCTCTACATGGACCTGTTTCTTGATCCTCTTGTCAGGTGCATCCCGGTAGACATGATCAAAATCAGAATGATCAAGGACGTAGGATGGTTGCCTCCTCTTCCTACCCAGTTGATTCTCGAGCCAAGATGAGTCTCGACTAATCCCACTTGAAGGATCTGTTCTAGCAATGAGAGGCTCCGACGAGAGTGAATGTGTAGAGGTATTACTGCGAGGTAACGAGTCCAAGTCCAATTCAATGTGAATCGGAACTGGAGACTGCTCTGGTGTAGGTGATGGAATGCGAGGTTGAACCTCGGGCTATGACAAACTCTGAACTAACACTTTGACTGGATCCTTGTGTGTATTAATGGCGAGTGCCTTCCCTTTTGAACTGTTAGGGACTTTATTCTTCTTAGGAGGGTTACTCCTCTTCTTTTGTTTAGGTTTAAACGAGGATGGTAGTGAAGCATCCACCGGTGGTGGCTTTGTTCTAGGCACGACTACCCTCCTGGCCTTCTTTCTTTCAAGGTAAAGCATACTGTTTTGGATAACTCTACTCGACCTCTCCTTTACTGATGCGTATTCTTTGGCGAACCAATCAACAGTCGGCAGTGGTTGTGTATCAACCTGCTCTTTGAAAAACTAAGGAAGTGTATCTCCCTCATCATCTGATAAACCTCCTACTTCTTCTGCCAAGAAGACATAAATCTGCGAGAGAGAGAACCTGCTGTAGCTACGTCTGCGCACCTCAAAGTCATCCTCATAGTTCACCCAATAGTCCTCCATTGTAGGCTTATGGTATGAGCAAACACCAAGGCACACTGAATAATGACCCCAAGGATCATAGGTGCGTGCATCGACAAGGTACTTGAGATGAAACTTTTCTAACTCTTGTCCCACAACTTTAGCATCAACTGTCGTCCTGCACCGATAGATTGCGAATTGCATGGGAAAGCTTGCAGCTTGTTTACGCTTATGGCACAAATGTCGATGAACACCGTACAGTTGCCTCAGGAACTCCATAAAGTTTGTCCTATCCAAAGGATAGCGTGGAAGCATGGTTGGATTTCTTGTGTATCCGTAGATGCGGATGTAGGTGTATGTAGGGAACTGAATGAACCAGGCCGCCAAATCAACCATTGCTGCTCTAGCAACTGCGAAGATATGAACATGCAAATCTAGGTCTAAGTACCTCACTATGTACGTCAGGAGAGCCTCATGCACACACTTGAAATGTTGTTTAGCCTTCGTGAACTCATGCTGATCATAGTAGTGGTAGACTTTTAGAACACTGAGTATGCCCACCATGTTCAACCCTCTAAACTGACCCTAATAGGCGATCAAGTATACGAGGTAGGAACACATGTGTAACTAGTGTGCATCTAGAAAACCGGTGATTTGCTCGTGGAGAACGTCGCTGATGAAGGATGCCCAGTCATAATGCTCTTGCTCGAAGATGATCTGACTAATGATATAATACATCCAAGGCTGGAATCTGTTTCCATCTCCATGACCTAAAACACGATTAAGAAGTGTGATCAAAATCGCATACTCATCCTTGTATTCACCACTACCCACATTGTTCGACAACTTGTTCTTCTTTTGTTTTAACCATCTATCTGCCATCTTACTCTGACACTTGTCGATATTAGCATTGAATGCTCGCCATAGTTGGAAGACTCGCCCCAAAGAAAAACTCGCCAAGCCAAAAATTGGAGAGTTCTTTAAAACTCGCCAAGAACTCGAAAAAACTCGGAAACTTAAATTTTTTTTTATTTTTTATTTTTTTAATTTTTTTTTTGCAAAATTGAGTTTTTTCGAAAAACTCGGCAAAAACTCGCGAGTTTTTTGAAAAAACTCGGAAAAACTCGTCCTCGTGAGTTAAACTCAAAAAAACTCGTTTTTAAAAAAAACTCGCGAGTAAAAACTCGCCGAGTTTTCTGTGAGTCTGCCAACTATGATGCTCGCTCACACTGGTCCATGGAAATGAGTAGACTGCTCAGATGTTGAGGAATACCAAAACATCTCTCGACATCTAGGGGTTTTAGACTGCATATGACCCGTCCATATACTGACTGTATTTCGCGAGTAGCAGAATTGTAATGCTTAACACAAGACATTACGAACTCTACGCAATGAACTGAGACAGGTATAGAAGCGGCCTTGAGCAACCCAGATTGCTGAATGTTTTGAAGTATTGAATCTTTTATCTTGATAGGATCCAAGATTGCTTCTGGAAGCACCTTATGTAGATTCGTATCAATTGTCCCGATGAAGTCATGAGTCAAGACTGACTTGGTCTTGAATTCGAGCTGAGTGTATTGCATTTTGAAAAACTTGCCTATTGACTGTGAACACGGCTATATTCTGACAAATTTTTTGGAAAGCTAAAAATAGCCTGTTGAGGCTAAAAATAGCTCGTCAGAGGGCAATTTTCACGAAATTTTTTTGAGATATGGGTTTTGTCCAAAACAAGATTCTAAGACAACCCGGAATGTCAGATTTGCGAAAATTTGACTTCTACTCAACCGTGCAGAGGAATTTCAGTTAATAAAATCAGAGCTTCGAGAAACGATGCGCTGGAACAAATTTTCTTGAAAAATTCTAGCACATGGGTTTTCTCGAGGAAGCTATTCTGAATTGACCCAGATGATTTATTTTGTCAAAAGTCGCCAATTCAAGACGAGAAATGGAAGAATTTGAGACAAAAGATTGAGATTTTTATGCTTTTTCTTCTGCTAAAAATGCCACTTTATCTTAAATTTGCTGATGAATTTGGACTTGTACTTGCAAAAGAATGTTTTTGATGTCTACACAAATTGTCTGTTGATGAAATTTGCACAACTCTGAAGGAAATTCGCCTCTGCTAAGCTGGATGAATTAAAATGGACGCCATGCTTGAATAAATAGAGCAAAATCTTACCATAAAAGCATGACTGCAAGATTTAAAACCCTGACTTTGAATAAAGTTGTCTGATTAGACCCCCTCGAGTTCAACTGAGATTGACTCAAAGTCCCGAAAATAAAATAATATTAAAATATTTCGTTCTTTTTAACATGCGAATTTGTAATTAAATATTACAAAAGGTGCCAATAATAAATTATTGAAGAAAATCGCCCATTTAAAAGCTTTTATGCAAAAAGTCGAATTTAATATTATTTTTAATAAATTAGCAACAATCTCTGCATATTGATTTCGGAAAGTCAAAAATTAACTCTCCAGGCGTCCATTTGCAAAAGTTATGAGATTTTTCGCTAACTTCCTATTTTATAGCTCACTGAAAGTTACAGTTGCCCTTGTTGAGCTCTGATTTCTGGGTGACTGAGTGAGGTTGTGACTGAGCCGAGATATCCATTGCGAAGCCATCAGAGCAAGGATGAAATGTTTGTTGGGAGCTGCAATTGCTAAAATCAATGTTTGACACCTCAAAAAATTAGGTGCCTTTGATTAAATTGATGCAAGGTCTCCAGACGTCATTTCTCCGTTTTGCCATCTGATGCTTCAAACTGCCACTGTCGGTGAACGATGAACCTTGCTGACTGGATGATAGGTTCATTGCGTGATTGGAAGAATTCCACACCCAACGACTGTATGTAAGGCATGTAAAAGCTGCATTAGGAACCCCAAAAGCAAGGGCGCCCCTAGCCTGTGAAGGCGCAATCACTAATTTGACAAAAGTGTAACTTTCATTCGGATGCCATACTTTGACACCTGACACCGGGAGTTGGAGTGCTCTGATTCGCACACCGTCAGTCTCTCTGTGTAGCTAGAACAACTTAGAAGAGATGTCTTTGGAGGTGACGAAGCAAGAAAACTGCTTCTAAGACCTCAAAAAGAAAGGTGCCTCTTCCAAGGGGATGTGTATTTTCTATAGTTATTTTTCTAGTTATTTTCACTCTTCAACATTCTACACTTACCCTTCATGTACGGGTGTTTGACAAATCCTGGAGGCTGATGGTTGGGCTCGTTGGATAGCTGGAGTAATTCCGCACAAGTCTTGTGAAGACTATGACTGCAAAAGACCCCATCTCACAGGCTGAAAGGCTAGGCACCCTTGGTCTACAGAGGTATAGGTGTGTATTTCTACATTTTTTTCACCCTCTGTTTTGCATGCTTGGTAGAGCCTCTGTCACGATCACTCAGAATGTTGAATTGTCTCACGAACTGGTGCGTTGCGGAGCTAAATTGGATTAGAAAAGATCTCTGGAAGACGGAAACTGCAAATTCAATGATCTGAGGGGTCAAATTCAAGGGCGCCCTTGAGCTACAAGGGCGCAGAAAATTGAAAAATTTGACAGCCTCTGTGACATGCAACCTCCTCGTACTCTCAGCTTCTGACTTTAATTGCCGGATTTTTGCACTTTGGGTGACCTCGCTTGATAGCTCGTTGGAAAGCTGGACTAATTCTAAAGAGATTGAATGTATTTGCAGGCACATGCAACTAAATCTAAGCCTTAAAAAAGAAGGGTGCCCCTGGGCTACAGGGGCGTAGATCTGCTTTTTGCAAAATATCATCTGTTTTTGGCTCCGTAAACTCTATTCTGGCCATTGAATTGACCTTGTAGGAGTATAATTCTGTCGTGAAGTACTTCTCCATCATAATATGTCATGCTTTGAGTTCCAGGTTCAAGTTTTGACCTCCAAGTATTGACCAATTGCTGCTGATGATTGACATGGCACTGACCAAAACCCATACTTGATTTGCCCAAAAACTGTATTTTGACATCATTTTAACAAGGTTTAGACTCTTTTAAGTAAAATGCCTTAATGAAGCAAAATTTTTGGTTTGGGTACAACATTAGGCTCCGTCTGGTGACCATGTCAGATACTTATGGCATAGGAGAATGCTAGAATCTGTGGTATGTAGACCAGTGACTTATGATTTGGGCATCGGAGTCGGGACTTTTCCCTAATCACCTAAAACTTGGAGTTTCCTAAAAACCTAACCTAAGAATGACCTAAAACAGGACTACCTAAATCACCTAAAACACGACAAAGCGTCATAGAACGGGGAAACACAATACGACATAAGGATAAAGCATAAAAAAGTATTTACAAAGTATTTACAAAGTGTCACTCCTACCTCGGAGGGTTAAAGTGCTTGAGATACTGCCTGCTATAAGGAAGTGGGAGGAGCCTTCCATCCTTATGTGAGAGAATGTATGTGTTCTCTCCTATGGATTCATGGATTTGAAAGGGTCGTAACCACAAGGAATCAAATTTACCGTGCATTCCTTTAGGTTCATGCCTTTTGTCCCACAAAAGGACTTGATCTCTGACTTCGAAGTCTCTATGACGAGCCTTCTTGTCAAAATCCTTTTTCACTCGCTCTTGGTGCTGAGTGATTCTATCAACAACCTCCGTCCTTTCTTCTTCAAGCTTCAACAGGTACAATATCCGCTTTTGAAAAGGATCGTTGAACTCTTCATCCTCCAATGTAGATGCCAATTGTAAGGCAGACAACTCCAATGTGATGGGAAAAACCGCTTCTGTACCATACAAAAGTATGAAAGGCGAGGTGTCGATGGCTCTTTTGGGAGTGATTCTATCAGCCCAAAGAGCGTCATATAACTTTGTGTGCCAAGCCTGCTGATTTGACTCAACCAACTTACGCACAATTGTGACAATGTTTTTATTCGATGATGTTTTTATTCGATGATTCGGCCTGTCCATTACCCCTGACGATAATAATTCGATGAATGTGATAGCATGATGTCGTGATCAAAACAAAAACTCAAAAGTTCCTCTGACGAGAAAGACGTTGCATTATCGGTCACAATTTTACGAGGCACTCCGAAACGTGAAATGATATTCTCCTTCAGAAAGTTTCAAACCACTTCGTAAGTAGCTCATTTGGTAGGAACTGCTTCAACCCATTTCGTGAAATAATTTGTTGCTGTCAGGACATAAACATGCCCCTTGCTGGAACTCGGGTTGATAGGACCTACAAAATCTATACCCCATTGCTGAAATGGAGCATCGATGATAACTGGCCTGAGTGGAGTAGCTGCCAATTTGACTTTGCCCGCAAACTGCTGACATAGCTGACACTTATACACCCATTGATACGCGTCGTGGAACATAGTCGGCCAATAAAATTGTGCTCATATAATTTTAAATGCAGTGACCCTTGATGAGAAGTGTCCCCCACATGCTTGACTGTGGAAAGCATCCAACAATCTTTATTGTTGGTCTCTACCGACGCATAAAAGGAAAGTTCCGTCAAGGCCACGCTTGTACAGAACGTTGTTAATAAGCACGAAGTTCTGTGCTTTCAACTTTAATGTTCTCTTCTGCTGTTTGTCCATGTGACATGGACATTCTCCATATGTTGAATAATACCACAAGGGTGTGTACCAGTGTTCCACAGAATCAACAAATAGGACCAAAGGAAGGTTCTCTTCAATTTCTTGTTCAGGATCAAATACACCATTGCTTTGAAGCTTACGATCTCCATCCTCTGTCAATAATCGACAAAGACCTTGCCTGCGAACGAGCTTGGTCGGCTTGATTTCGAGATCATTGAAATATTCCGAACCAATTTTTTTCAATTTTTTCAATAACAGATACAATGCAACACACATCCGTTAGGGTTAGCACTTAAACCAAAACGATGCGGAATTCAACTCTAACCAAGAATGCGCCGGATGACGACGAGCATATGGTCAGAGGATCCCTAACTTCTATTATGCTGAAAGTAAACTCAACACCCAGAATGTGCTTTCAAACCCGGAGTGGGAATGGAGCTACCATAGGGCGGAGATGTAAGATATTACAATGCAAATCAAAGTAAATAGGCGGCAAGCCAGCCTCTTCCACTTATCCAGCGGGTATTACAATGAAATAACAGAGAAGAAGTAAGATTGCTGACAGTACTACTGTTCAGCTTACAATAATTAGAGATTCGCCTGCCAAATACATAGAATAAGAAAGTCTAACCATGCTGCAATATAGTATAATGTCTCCTCAATGATCACAAAGACTTTCAACCCAAACCCAACTCAAAAGATAGACTTTACGCAAGCTGATATGACAGAACAGCAACTTAATATGCATAACCAACAACCCTAGAATTCACTAAAATGCTCACAACTCACTCAATACTTGCCAGAATGACATGAGACTTGATGCAAATGAAAGCTAGGATGATGACAATGAAGACTAGACAAAGAAACAGCTGACAAATTGAAGTATTTTTTTTTCTAAACACTTGCCAGGCAAAACAGAATGGTACAGCCTCAAGAAATGTTCTACCAACAAGATAAAATCCAAGACACCTCTAAAAAATCTGCAACTTGGCATAGAGGGGCGCCCAAGGCTAGCAAATGCATGGGTAAACTACCCAGAACCAAAATAAATTCGGCCAAAGACTTATGAGTATAAACTTCAATATGCAATACAAAATCAGCAACTCCAGATTTTTGATATAATATGCTAGAAACTGAACTAAAATGCAAGCAAATGCTACAAAGCAAACCTCACTACAAAATCCACTGAACTACAACTATCTCATCACTAGATGCTATCTTTCAAGCAAGAAGCAATGCCAAAGCTAGGAGGCATACATTCCTCGAAGCAGTCCCAGTACCATTCCAGCAGCATAACATTAGCATAGACAGAAGATGATAAATGAAGTCCCAAGGCTCCCTTTTATAACTTTGAGAAGGCCCTCCAGAAGCTTCTAGAAAACAAACCCTAATTTCAATTTTGAATTGACTCCTTTTCCCTCCAGTTTGGGCGCCCCCTTTCATAATGTTCAATCTTGACTTTATTAAAAATCCCCTCTTCATAAAATGGCGTCCCTTTCTCCAAGAAGTATTTTTGACTGTAGACATATTAAAATAATTCCCCATGAGATGACCACCCTCAAAGTCCCCCTTTTTAAAACAACTTAAAGTCATATTACTAGGACAAGGGGTTATTTTATAAAATAAAACATTATTAACTTTAAATAACTTATTTCTCCAAAATGAACCTCTTAAGCCAAAAATCAGAATTACCCAATGAACTGCCAGAAAAGGAAAACTTGCTGAGTTGATGCTGACTTGACCACTGCTAAAAATAGAATTTACTAAAAATAGTAAATTCGGAAAGTTGCTCGGATCAAAGTGCATGCGACACCATTGCGAAGCTTTCTGAAAACCCAGAAAGAATCCGCAATCCAAAATCCCCGACTCCAAGCTGTAGCTGTCATAACTTACTAAAAATAGTAAGTCCAAAAAAGTTGCTCGACGCAGTTGCAAGTCATACCTCTGCGAAGCTCTCTGAAAACCCAGAAGGAATCCAGAATCCAAACAACCAAACTCCAACAAGCAAAACCTTGAATCTTCAAGAGAACCCATTAAACAACCGGAAACCCTAATTCTGCCACTGACCAGCCGACAACACACTGGTAATAGGCTACCAATCACTGAAAAGTTAAGTGCTAAAAACGGGGACATTACAATCATACTCTTGAACTTTTGCGATCTAGTTTCCTCTCTTCGTGCCCATCTCCTGTTGAGTTAGCACACTTTTAACCGTTGGATCAGTGACAAACACCGCAGTATGTGAATTCAAGAGATAGACCCTGAAATTCTTGACAGCTCTGATGACAGCATATGCATTCTTCTCAATTTGAGAATAGCACATCTCAACATCCTTAAAATTAGAACTCATGAAAGCGATTGGAGATTCTCCTTCGCTGAGCTTTTGTGTCAAAATAGCAAATAGCGAGTGTTTCGACGCATAACAATAGAGGATAAAATCCTTCTGAAAGTCTGGCCAAACCAACATTAGTGCGTTAGCAATAGCTTCTTTGATTTTAATAAAGGCCTGTTTACCTTCTTTTGTCCACACAAAAGTGAATGTCTTTTTCATCATTGCTGAAATCTCCTTTGTCAGCTCTGAGAAATCAGGTACAAATCTTCAGATAAAGTTAACTTTTCTGAAAAAGGAGTGCACCTGCGTTTTGCTTGTAGGAAGAGACAGGTTTCTGATTGAATCCACCCGATTTGGATCTATTCTGGTCCCCTCTTTGGAAACAATATGGCCAAGTAACTTGCCCTCCGTCACCGCAAAGATGGTCTTCTTTGGATTCAATGATATCTTGTGATACCTACATCTTTCGAACACTTCCACAAGATGTGAAAAGTGATCATCCCGTTTATTTGAGAAAACGGTTAACTCATCAAGGTAGACGACTATAATCTTATCGTTGAGGTCCCCAAACGCCAAGTCCATGGCCCTTTGAAATGTAGCACCGGTGTTGATAAGGCCGAAAGGAATCCTTTCATAAGCAAACGTCCCCCACGGCGTGGTGAAAGATGTCTTAATCTGATCCTCCTCTACCATTGCAATCTGATTGTAACCAGAAAAACCATCAAGAAGTTATAGCATCTTTGATCCGGTGACTGTCTGCAAGGTATGCTCCATGATTGGTAAGGGATAGTTGTCCTTCAAGGACGACTGATTTAAGTTCTTGAAATCAACACAAATTCTGATTTCACCGTTCTTTTTGTGCACAGGAACTATATTAGACACCTAGGTGGAATGATGAATACGGAATATTATCCTTGAGTCCATCATCTTCTGAATCTTCGCGTAGATAATACCTTGAATTTGCAGATTGTAATGTCTCTGTTTTTGCCTGAAAGGCTTAACATTAGACTTCAGAGGAATTGTATGTGACAATTCTATGGGTGTGAAGACTTTCAAGTCTACATAAGACTAGGCAAATACATCCTTGTACTATTTGAACAAGGCGATAAACTTCTCAGTCTCTTCTGGAGTACAGCACTTGCCTAAATTCACAAACCGAGGCTTGTCTTCAGTGCCTATGTTGACTTGATTGTATTCTGCAGAAGTATTAACACCTAACCTCTTTTGATCTTGGATGTATTAGTGATGCCTGTCAAAAATATCTTCTAAAGATACAAAACCCTTAGGAATTTAATTTCCTTTCAGTTGTATGATCTCGGATTCTATAGCTTCAGAGTCTTCAACAATTGACTCTTTGAAAGGAGTAGAACTTTCTTGAAAGAACAATTCTTTGTAGTTATCTCCTATGACAAGAAATTCTTTAATATCCTCATCGTCATCAAAGACTTGCCAATTGTCTGAGTTATCTGGTATAGCTAGCCTGTAAATCAGCTCAATAGCAAATGAATTCTAACGAAAGTCAAAATTTGGCATGAAAAGAGCAGCTGACACCGCAAGGGCATCAACTTTGCTATTGTCTGTTATTGGAATGTATTGGATGTTAAATGCATCAAACCAGTTGATTGCATTTTGCACCCTTTGCTTGTAGAATTGAAGGCGATTCTTTCTAACATGAAACTGCTCTCTGACTTGTTTTACAATTTGTTGTACCCCAAAATTAAAATTTTTGTTACACTTATACATTTTGAAGAAATGAGTAAAAGTCTTGTTAAATTTGTCAAAAAGGTCAAAATTTGGGTGTGCATGTCTTGCATGAGGAGTTAAAACGTAAAATTTTCAAAATCTGATGATCTGGGTCTGCTCAGAGCGACCAAATCTACAAAACCCAGATCTCAGTTTTTCATCCCTACTTTTTAGGAAAACTGCTATTTTTAGAAAATTTCCAAAAATAGTAACATTTTTGGGGTTTTTCTGGGTTTCTTTTGAAACAGATACTAGCAAAACTTTCTAAAAATAGAAAGTTTGTCCGCCAAGGTCCAAACTGATTTTGATTGGCTCAAAATATTTCCATATCAGGCTGGTGCAGTCAGAATCTCAAAAAGATCAGTTTTGCCCTAGTGGGTCTATTTTGCTTTTTCAGAAGCATATTAGGAGCTCCAAGGTCATCAATGGAGGCCAGTCAGCTGCTGGATGTCAGATTCAACACTCAAGTATTGAGCAGAAGGTGAGTTGGTGAGCAAGCACGAAGAAAGAAGGTAAAAACTGTGAAAAAAATTCTAACACTGCTTGTCATGGGCGCCCCAGGAGAGAATAGGCACCCATCTTTTTAGGGCATTAAATGTTGAAATTAGGGTTTAAGCCTCCAAGCAAAGTTGCTCAGTTTTCTTCCAACTCCGCAATGAATCCAATGGTGCAATCATCGGATCATCTAGTCGTTCGGGATTCAAGATCAAAGAGGGAGGATCCAAACAGAAGTCAGAATGAAAAACATGAAAATCATCAAAATTTGACTAAGTCTGGGAACTTTGGGCACCCTTCAGCTTTTTGAAGGGGCAAATTCAACAATTAGGGTTTGCTAAAATGCTCAATCTCTTTAGAATTCAAACAGCTTTGCAGCGGATATCTTCGTTAGGACATTCGACTGGCCAATTTCCGGCAAATCCAAATCGAGCTCAAGGTATAGAATGAAGGTTCAAATGAGAAGAAGAAAATCAAATAAAATATTCTAAGTCTGGAGCAAATGAGCGCCCTAGAAGCAAATAGGCGCCCAAGCTTTTGGAGTATTAAATCTAACTTTTTGGTGAAGTGACTCCCAGAAGACCCCTTTTAGAATCTTCTCAGCTTCGCGACAAGCCTAGCCATCAGCCAATCCAAGCTCCGGGTCACCAGATTTGAAGAGATCATCTGTAGAAGAGAGTTGATGAAGAAATGTTGAAAATGGTTTAAGTCTGGTGAGGTTGGGCGCCCCTGGAGAGAAGGGCGCCCAAGGTTTTGAGCTCTGAAATGATGGAATTCACCTATGCAGCCTCCAAGATCACTTCGTCGGATTCAGCCAAGCTATCCAGTGAACCTATCAGCCAGTCAATCGGATTCATGTAGCTCCCGAAATCAGAATTTCATTAGAAGATCAAAGGGAAAAGGAAGAACTTGAAAATCATCAAAATGGCTAACTCTGGACAAAATGGGCGCCCTTGGAGGAAATAGGCTCCCATGATTTTGAAGGCCTAAACGAAGTTTTTCGCTAGAGACGCCTCCAGAACAATCTTCTCAGATTCAGTTGAGCTTCACAATGAATCATTTAGCTCGTCCGCCGGATCAACTGAACATCCAGAAATCAGGATCAAACCAGGGGTCAAAATGGAAGAAAAGTTGAAAAACTCAGAAAAATGGTTAAGTCTGAATGAAGTAGGCGCCTCTAGCCAAGAAGGGCGCCCAACTTTCAATGCCTTAGTGAAATTTTCGAAATTTTCAGAAGTTTCAAAATGGCAGGAGGAAGAGAATGTCCAAGTTCATTGAACAGGCCAATTTTAGGGTTTTGAAGATAAAAACAAAAGAAATCAAACCTATTTCAAACCCTAAGCCTATTTAACACCTCTCTTTCATGTAATTTTCATTATTTTTGCAGGTAGTGTTCAAAGGAGAAAGTTGGAGCAGCAGATTTGAAGTTATATTTCATGATTCAAGAACTCAAGTTTGTTGATTGTTCATCAAAATTTTCAGACGAGCAACATAAGGTCTTGCTTTTTCATGTTTTTTCATCCAGAAGATCAAATGTTTCAAGAAGAAAGCCAAGATTTTCAAATTTTCAGCCATCTGGGTCTTATCATCTCATTCTTCTGAAGAAATTCTCAAGAAATTCATCAAGTTGCAGCAGCTGCTTTTTATTTGCATGTCAGTGAAATCCTCAGTGCATTCAATTTTTGATCATCTAGGTCTTCTCAAATCAGTCTTCTGAAGAAAACCCATATCACAGCTTTTTTTCAAGCAAATTTCAAATTTTAGGGTTGGTTGCTTTTTCGATCAGCCATCAGTGTTTTTCAAATCTGATCAACTGGGTCCATTTCTAATTGTATTCTGAACAAAACCCAGAGGCCAGTTTTTTTTTTGTGAGAAATTGAAGAAATTAGGGTTTGCTGCTTTTTCAATCTAGAATCAAAATTTTCAAAAACGGACAATCTGGGTTGTCTTGCAACGAATTTATGAGCAAAACCCATATCTTAGAAAAATTTTCAAAAATTTGTCCGTTGGAGGAAGAAAAATCAGCAATCTAAAAATAGTAAATTGCTCAAAACTTGTCTGAACATAGGCGAGTTTATAGTCATTCATCAAGGTTTTCGAAATGGAGTATACTCCCAATGTTTTCAAGATTGAATCAACTCTCTATCTTGATTATATCAAAACAGCTAAGACAGACTTGCATCACATCAAGCTGGTGTTTGATCTACACACTTTGGAGAGCGCATGCAACACTTCAATCAGAAAACTAGGACACTTTGGACTCCTTGCAGCAGCGTCTATTCCTATTTCAGTTCAGAGCCTCGAGTTCGTAATCACTTGCATCAAGCATTACAATCCGGCTACAAGGGAAATCCTGTCAATTGATGGCAGATTGATTTGCAGTTTGAAACCTGATGTAATCGAGAAATGCTTTTCCATTCCCCCTTGGCCTGAAAGTGTCACTATCTTAAAGGCGAATGTGAAAGGATGTGGGAAATGCACAAGAATAAATATAGCAAGAAGAACACAAGAGGCAGATCCTTGCTTGGAGAGAGCGTCATGTCTTCAAGGTTAAAACTTACAAGAGGATATCCGAGGAGTTTATTGCCTACAGACAAAGGGTGATCGAAGCTTTTCTTTTCATCAATGAGTTTGTCACAGAGATTCTTTCTCGGTACAGTCTTGAAGATGGTTCTTACGTGTTGGCGTAACAACTAACACCTCTAGAGTGCAAGTTGGTACGGACAACTATGCACACTATGCAATCAGTGCTCTTCAAATTAGGAGGGGAAGCTCCCTCATTGTGCTTGACAAAAATGCTTAAAAAGGGAAAAGTAAACTAAACTATATCCCGTCTTTTTGTCTCAGCTGTAAGAGGCACAAGGTTTAAGAAAAACTCCATACGTTGCAGCTAAGTATTTTCTGGTTTCGCAAGACTTAACTACAACACTAAAAACTAAGTAACTTAACTATCCAATCCCCTCAAGAATTCAGAGCATGAGGAAACGGAGCGGGAATGATTATCTGACGATAAGCCTGGTACGGACTCACAACGTGAAGGCAAGGTGGCACAACTATCTGCTTGTCTGAATGGGCTTATTGGAAACAACAACACGCGATAAACCAAGTACAGATTCTCAACTTGAAGGCAAGGTGGCACAAATATCAACTCAATCTGAATAAGTTTATTATTCACGCACATCATACGATAACCAAGTACAGATTCTCAACTTGAAGGCAAGGTGGCACAACTATCAGCTCAATATGAACGAGTTTATTGAACACATAACATGAAGGATAACCAACTAGGACAATAAATTGCATAGGCGAGACATGCATACAATCTACGATCAAACTAGCCACTATATCTAACTAAAGCAAGAATTCACCATCATAATTGCATGAAACCCAAGTGGCATAACAATTCATCACAATAGTAAATACTCATGAACAGATAGAGAACGAGCAATATTGAAGGTAAGGTAGGCACAACATATATTTCTCTCTCGTGCAAAAGTTATGTACAAATGAGCAAAAAATCTTATTTATAGACATCAAAAGGTGTAGGGAACCCTAAAATCACCTTGAGTCAACTACAGTCTTGCAATGCATGCAAGATTATTGCTAAACCCTAATAAAGCAAACTATACAGTTAACTGGAAAGCTACCGTCAATTAACCGAAACATCTAGTCTTAAAATAGACAATGTGCAAACATGCACGTCCTTATTGAAATCAAGTTAACTGGAACACTACCATCAGTTAACGTAAACCCTAAATGTAACTCCAAGTGAATAAAGCTAATCCCAGAATAGACAAGCATGAGAGGAAACAACGAGTTAACTTGAAAAGATAACACCAAGTTTAACTCCTGTGTGTAATGTCTATCCTGAGAGATGGGAACTGAAGTCTACTGATCGTGATCTCAAGCAACCAATCCCTCAACAAGATTGTTAACTGCATCACTATCTGGAGCTCTGATACTCTGCTGAAGTATGCTATGTTTGTGTAGCATGTCCTCACCGGTTGTCATCTGGGACTGAAGTTAACCTTTGCTCCTAGTTGCTACATCGAACAATGTCGACATGACTGTAAGCTGATTAATCTTGCAGCCAATGGTCTTCCCACTAAAAATAGTATGAATGAGTGCTTGGAGCTCTGATTGAACATCAGTAAGCTCAACATAGGCACTACCCTCAATCTAATATCGACACGGTAAGCGAGATACTAAGGTTCTCACAAACCGGAGCGCACTAATAACGTGCTCTCTACTCTCAGCCAACTCTGACGCCATAGTCTCCTCTATCTTTGCTTTGAAAACCAACTATGTTTTCGAAGGGTAGATAGCTTCTTTATCCTCTGCATCTGTAACTGATTCATATGCCATACTCAAGTGAGCAATCATAATCTCGTGCCGGGGTCTATTAATCGCTATGTCTTGCTCCTCATCCTGGAGATGTAGACAGAGCTCTCGTGCATTGTACCGCAACTGATATAGCTCTGTAAGCATACAACGGCCTCTAGCAACGAACTCCTCCTCCCATTCCTCCAAACACTTGCCATATGCAACTAAATGATTAAGTCAGCCTTGTTCTGCTGGAGGCTCAAGCATCGGCGGGAGTGTGGCGGTGACATCTGACCTATGTACAAGGCTCGAAATGTACTGACGAAGCTGTCTGATTTCAGCCTTGAGAGCTGCCTTGTTCTCTCCGTCCTTTAGCATTCTATCCCTGGCACTGTCTGTAGCAACCTGTAAGAGATCAACCTGAGTCTTGCGTGTGCTACGACCAAGGTTGACTGTGATAACCTCGAAGTCTTGAGATTCCAACGCATCCAAGCTCTTCCCCTGTGGAGGTATAGCATTTTCAACGACGATCTCCATATCAGTATTCCTCTCCACGTGGACCATGTTCTAGATCCTCTTGTCTGGCGCATCCTGGTAAACCTGATCAAAGTCTGAATGATTAAGGACATAGGATGGCTGCCTCCTCTTCCTTCCTAGTTGAGCTTCAATCCAAGACTGGTCTCGGCTAATGCTATTGGAAGGATCTGTACTAGCGACAGGAGGCTCTGACGAGAGTGAATATGTAGAGGAACTACTGCGAGATGGGGAGTCTAAATCCAATTCGATATGCATTGGGACTGGTGACTGCTCCAGCACTGGTATAGGAACTTGAGGCTGAACCTCAAACATTGGCGGACTCTGAACTGGTCTCTGAACTGGCTCTGTGATAGGCTGTCTGACAGGCTCCGTATGTGTATCAATGGCAAGCATCTTACCTTTTGAATTGTTTGGTGCTTGACTTTTCTTGGGAGGGTTACTCCTCTTCTTCTGCTTGGGTTTTGACGAGGAAGGTAGCGAAGGATCCAACACTGGTGGCTCTGCTCTAGGCACACTTACGCTCCTGGTCTTCTTGCTGTCGAGGTAAAGTATACTGTTCTGAATAACTCTACTTGACCTCTCCTTTACTGTTGTGTACTCCTTGGCGCACCAATCAACTGCTGGCAGTGGCTGTGTATCAACCTACTCTCTGAAAAACTGAGGAAGAACTTCTCCCTCATCATCTGATAAACTTCCCACATCTTCTGCCAAGAAAATAGAAATTTGTGAGAGAGAGAAGCGACCATAGCTATGTCTGCGGACCTCGAAGTCATCCACGCAATTTGCCCAATAGTCTTCCATAGAAGGCTTATTGTAATGTCCCCGTTTTTAGCACTTCACTTTTCAGTGATTGGTAGCCTATTCCCAGTGTGCTGTCGGCTAGTCAGTGGCAAAATTAGGGTTTCCGACTGCTTGGTGGGTTCTCTTGATGATTCAGGGTTTTGCTTGTTGGAGTTTGGTTGTTTGGATTCTGGATTCCTTCTAGGTTTTCAGAGAGCTTCGCAGAGGTATGACTTGCAACTGCGTTGGGCAACGTTTCCGGACTTACTCTTTTTAGTAAGTTACGACGGCTACATCCTGGAGTTTGGGATTTTGGATTGCGGATTCTTTCTGGGTTTTCAGAAAGCTTCGCATTGGTATCGCATGCACTTTGATCCGGGCAACTTTCTGGAATTTACTATTTTTAGTAAATTCTATTTCTGGCAGTGGTGTTGTTGGTTTCGGCACGGATGGCTCTCATATTCAGTCAACTCAGTTGTTTTGATCAATTTTGGCCTTGGGACGCATTTTGGAGAGATAAGTTCATTTTATTTAAATAATGTTATGTTAATGTTATATTTTAATGTTGACTCCCCCCTTGGCCTAGCTACATCACTTCAAGTTGTTCTTAAAAGGTGTTCTTCAAGGGTGGGCACTTCATTGAAGGAAATTTATTATTATTCAAAGGTCTATTTCATGCTTGAGTTGGACGCCTTCTTTGAGGAGGGAATTAATTTAAAATTAAAGTCAAATATTGCTTGGAAAATGGGACGCCATCTTTGGAGGGAAAGGAGTTATTTCAAATTTGAAAAGTTAGGGTTTCTAGAAGCTTCTGGAGAGTCTTCATAAAGTTATAAAAGGAGGTCTTGGGTCCTCATTTGGATTATCTTATGTCTTGAGTAAAGTTATGTTGCCGGAATGGTATTTGGATTGCTTCGAGGAATGAATGCCTCCTAGCCTTGGCTCGACTTCTTGCTTGAAAGACAACAACTAGTGGAGAGTTAGATTGTAGTTGAATGAGATTTGTAGTGAGATTTTGCATTGTAGAAGTTGTTTTGCATTTGTAGTTCAGTTTCTTGCATTTTAATCAAAATCTGGAGTTGCTGATTTTGTATTGCAGATTGAAGTTTATACTCATAAGTCTTTGGGCGAATTTATTTTGGTTCTAGGTAGTTTACCCATGCATTTGCTAGCCTTGGGCGCCCCTCTAAGCCAAGTTGCATATTTTTTAGAGGTGTCTTGGATTTTATCTTGTTGGTAGAACATTTCTTGAGGCTGTTCCATTCTGTTTTGCCTGGCAAGTGTTTAGAAAAAAAAAACTTCAATTTGTCAGCTGTTTCTTTGTCTAGTCTTCATTGTCATCATCCTAGCTTTCGTTTGCATCAAGTCTCATGTCATTCTGGCAAGTATTGAGTGAGTTGTGAGCATTTTAGTGGATTCTAGGGTTGCTGGTTATGCATATTAAGTTGCTGTTCTGTCATATCAGCTTGCGTAAAGTCTATCTTTTGAGTTGGGTTTGGGTTGAAAGTCTTTGTGATCATTGAGGAGACATTATACTATATTGCAGCATGGTTAGACTTTCTTGTTTTATGTGGCAGGCAAATCTCTAATTATTGTAAGCTGAACAGTAGTACTATCAGCAATCTTACTTCTTCTCTGTTATTTCATTGTAATACCCGCTGGATAAGTGGAAGAGGCTGGCTTGCTGCCTATTTACTTTTAGTTAGTAGTTTAGGGACCCTCTGACCATATGCTCGCCATCACTTGGCGCCATTCTTGGTTAGGGTTACTTCTGTTCATCATGCATTGATCCTCTGACCATATGCTCGTCTGCATAGGCACATTCTTGGTTAGAGTTCCCTTTTAGTTGCATCTACATTAGATCCTCTGACCAATGCTCACACCTTGCCCACATCGGGATCCTGGTGTACATTCTAGTTAGAGTTGCTTCAGCATCATTTTGGTTTAGAGCTAACCTTAACGGGTGCGTGTTGATTGTAATTGCATTTGAAAAAATAAAAAAAAATTGGTCCGGTTCTTTACACTTATGATATGCGCAACCACTGAGGTGTGCTGTGTAATGACCCCAAGGATCATAGGCACGTACCTCAACAAGATACTTGAGATGATATCTCTCTAACTCTTGTCCTGCAGCTTTGGCATCAATTGCCGTCTTGCACCAATATATTCCAAACTGCAAAGGAAAATTGGCAGCTGGTTTATGCTTGCGGCGTAAATGACAATGAACATCATGCAACTGTCTTAGGAACTCCATAAAAACTATTCTATCCGTAGGATAGTGTGGAAGCATAGCTGGATTTCCTGTAAATCCATATACTCGGATATAAGTGTATGTCGGGAACTGAATAAACCAATCTGCCCAACCATCCATCGCTGCTCTAGCAACTGCCGAGATACGAATGTGCAACTCTCGGTCCAAATTTCTCACTGTATAAGTCAGGAAAGCCTCGTGAACACGCTTGAAGTGATGTTCAGCCTTAGTGAACTCAAGCTGATCATAATAGTGATAGACTTTCTGAACACTGAGAATAGCCATGGTGTTTAGTCCTCAGAATTGACCTTGATAAGCAATCAAGTACACGAGATAAGAACACATGTGAAACTCATGGGCAACTAGGAAACCGGTGATCTGCTTGTGAATAACATCGCTGATGAAAGATTCCCAATCATAATGCTCCTGCCCAGATATGATGCGACCAATGATGTAATACATCCAAGGCTGGAAAACATTTGCATGTGAATGACTTGAGACACGATTCAAGAGTGTGATTAGAATCGCATATTCATCCTTTTACTCACCACGACCCACATTGTTTGGCAATTTGTTCTTTGCTTGCTTTAACCTTTGTTCTGCCATTTTACTTTGGCACTTGTCCACTTCAGCTTTGAATGCATGCTCGCACTACTGCATAGAAATAACCAGACTATTCGGGTGCTGAGGGATACCAGAACTTCTTTCAACGACTAGAGGCTTGAGACTGCAAATGACTCGTCCATCTACTGATACTATCTTATGAGTAGTAGAGTTGTAATGCTTAATACAAGACATCACGAACTCAATACAATGAGCGGAGATAGGTATGGAAGCGGCCTGAAGTAACCCTGATTGCTGAATGTTCTGAATAATCGAATCTCTGATCTTGACTGGGTCTAAGACTGCCTCTAGCAGCACCTTGTGAAGATTTGTCTGAACTGTTCCGATGAAGTCGTGAGTAAGGACTGATTTGGTCCTGTATTTGCGCTAAGTGTACTGCATTTTGAAAAACTTGCTCGTTGACTGTGAACTCGACTATGTTCTGACAAGATTTCTGGAAAGCTAAAAATAGCTTGCTGAGGCTAAAAATAGCCAGTCGAAGAGTTATTTTCGGCAAAAAATATGACATATTGGTTTTGTCCAGAAAAAGATTCTAAGACAACCCAGAACGTTAGAAATGCGAAAATCTGACTTCTACTCGACCATGCAAAGAGTTTTCAGTTGAGAAAATTAGAAACTCGAAAACTGATGCTCTGGAGTTAAAAATTCCTGAAAATTCAAGCGCATGAATTTAACTCAAGGGAGCTGTATAGAATCAATCCAGATGATCAAACTTGCTAAAATTTGCCAATTTCAGGAACATGCAAATTGAAATCTGAGAGAATTTTGAGAATCAAAGATGAGAAAAGACGTTTTTTTTGTGTTCTATGAAAATCGCTCCTTGTTCAAATTTGCTGATAATTGTGAACTTGAACCTGCAAAAAGAATTGCTTGATGCTAACGATTTTGATTGCTGATGATAAATTCGCCGAACCTGTGAAAATTCGCCTTTGCTCTGAAAAACTACGAATTTCTTTAAGTTGGATGAGTGTTTAATGATAGGCGCCATGAATAAATAGAGAAAATTCGCAGCATAATGCTGACTGCAAGATTTAAAAACCTCGACTGAAATAGAAGGCTTCTGATTGGACCCCTCCAGTTCGAACTAAAACTGACTTGAAGTCCGGAATAAAAATAATAATAAAAATATTCATCATGGAATTTGAAAATCTAGCACAAAGATGCGCCAATTTTAGAAATTCGCCCTTTAATGCTCAAATGTGCAAAAATAAATATTTAATATTATTTTAATCAGTTGACAAACCATGTGAAGCTTTTGGATTCACCCGGTGAACTTTACTGATTTCAAAAAGTCCTCATTTGTCCTCATAGGCATCCATTTGCTCAAGATATTACGCTTTTTATTAACTTCCTACTTTGTAGCTGACTACAAAGTTACAATTGGCCATCTTCGACATTGATTTCCGGATGACCGGGTGATGCTGGGACTAAGCAGGAATATTCATTACGAAGCCTGCAGAGCAAGGAAGAAATGTCTGTTAGGAGTCATTACTGCAAAATCCATCATTAAACACCTCAAAAAATTAGGCGCCTCTAATTAAATTGATTTTCAGATATCAAACTTAACCATTTCTCCATACTGCCATCTGATGCTTCAAACGATTGCTGACGATGAACGGTGAACCTTGCTGACTGGAGGATAGGCTCATTGTGTGACTAGACATATTCTGCATCCAACGAATGTACGTAAGGCACCAAAGAATTGCATTAAGGACCCCAAAAGTAAGGGCGCCCCTGGCCTGAAAAGGCTCAAACACCATTTTGACAAAAGTACAACTCTCAACCAGATGCCCTACTTTGACCCCTGATATCGGGAGCTGGGGTGACTTGATTCGAGCATTGTCTGTCTCAACGCGTAGCCATAAGGACCCACGAAAGATGTCTTTGGAGGCGACGAAGCGAGAAAACTGCTTCTAAGACCTCAAAAAGAAAGGTGCCTTTCCAAAGATGGAATATACGACCAGACTTGGCCATTTTCTGAGCTTTCTTCATTTTTCAGTATTTTGCAAAGACCTCGCGCGTACGAGCGTTTTCCAATTCGTGGAGGTTGATGGCTGGGCTCGTTGGAAAGATAGAGTAATTACACACAAGTTCCGTGAAGACTTTGAAAGTGAATAACCTCATCTGACAGGCCTAAAGGCTAGGTGCCTTTGACCTACAGAGGCTACAGTGTATGTTTCATGTTTCTCCACTTGCTGATTTATGTGCCTGGTAGTATCTCTGCCACAATCACTTGGAATGTCGGATTGACAGGTTGACTGGTGCGTTGCGAAGCTGGACTGGAGAAGCACAAATGTCAGGAAGAACTCATCTGCAAACTCAATCATCTCGGAGGTCATTTTGAAGGGCGCCCCTGAACTACAGGGGCGCAATTTCACTATTTGAGAAATTTCTAAGATATGAAGTCTCCAAGTAATATCATCTTCTGATGTTAACTGCCGGAGCTCTGGGACTTGGATGTCTGCATTCAATAGCTCGTCGGATAGCCAAACTAGTCATGAAAAGATTAAATGCATCAACAATTAGGAATAACAGACTCTGAACCTCCATTAAAGAGGGTGTCCCTGAGCTACAGGGGCGCCAAAGCTGAAGAGTGACAAGCTTTTACAATCTACAACGTCTGGAATCCTCAACTTCTGACGTCAGTTACCGGATTTATGAGTCTCGGATAACCTCGCAGGATAGCTCATCGGATTTAATTGGGCTAATTCTGAAGAGATTGACTGTGTTTATGAGCATATGCCACAAAATCTAGGCCTTCAAAGAGAAGGGCGCCCCTGGGCTACAGGGGTGCAACTTTGCTTTTTCCTGAGAATCTTCATAAATTGACCACTAAAATCTTCGTCTTAGTCACTGAAATGACCATGCAAAGATATAATTATCGTCGTGAAATGCTCCTCCATCGTGAAATGCCTCGTTCTGAGTCCCCGATTCAGATTCTAATCAATGGATACTGCATTTGACTGACACAACACTGATCAAACTCCATGCTTGATATTGCCCAAAAAATTGTATTTTGACATCGTTTTAGCAAGGTTTAGACTCTTTTATGCAAAATGCCTTGATGAAGCAAAAAAAAAAAATTGGTTTGGGTACAACATTACGTTAGGTTAGATGAAGTGCAAATTCAATTTCAGAGTGTTGTTCGCAGTTGTGATAGCAACAATACAATTGGTGGTAGAATGAATCACCTTGCCATGATGTCAGCAAGATTTGAAAAAGCGGCCAATGAGGTCAAAGATTTCTTAAGATCAATTGCAAATGGAGAAGATATCTTGGAAAAACGCAACTTTGCTATTGATGGGATAGATCCGAGACACAGTTTCCTGCTGTTTAGCAGATGTGATTGGGATTTGAAATGGCTTTCATCTAGAAACTTTCTTTCCGCTTCTTTTCTATTCTTGGAGCAATTCTTATCCATTCTTTGAAAAAGAGAAAGAAGATAAATGTAATAGTTGGCAGTCCCTGCTTTTTCTGCTTTCTTAGGTGTTAGATGTTATCTTCTTTCTAGATTTAGAAATAAAGCTTGCTTGCTGAGCAAGCCCTAGATTGTGAAAGCAAGGAGATTTTAGGGTTCCCTACCCCTCTGCTTGCCTATAAATAAGAGCATTTGCTCATTAGTTTTCTTTAACTATGCTAGTGATAACAAAACGCTGAGCCTAAGTGCCTTCTATTTGTTATTCGTTGTTGTTCAATTGTTTTATGATAGCGAATTGTTGAGTCTCTTTTAGCCAACAAGTAGTTATTGTAATTGTTGTTCCTATTGTGTAAGAACAAGTTTTGCAAGCCTCTTTAGCTGCAAGCTCTTGTTCCAGGCATGTGTTTAGTTATTTTTGTTCCAGAAGTTTGAGAAATAAAATCATGAGCCTCCTTTGCCTTGGTATAACGTCTCAGATTTCCGTTATTTGTGTTATGCTTTTATGATCTTAATTTTAGCTTACATTGAAGTGTGTAGATGTATGTTGAGAAAGAGTTTATTGAAGCACTTTGTCCGAGAATCAACCTTGTTCATTTCTAATTTCTCTTGCTCTGCGTATTACTTGAGAAGTTAGAAATGTCTTTAGCTTAAGTTAGTCGTAGTTGAAGTTCTTAGATCAAAAAATCTTAGCTGTGGCGTTTGTGTTTAATAAACCTTGTGCTCTAGCTGATCAAAAAGATAGGCAACTTGGTTTTTCGTTTACTTCTTTCAATACTATCAACAAGAGGGAGCTTCCCCTCCTAATTTGAAGAGCAGTTTTACTGTGCATAGCTGTCCATTTCAAATACACATTCTAGAGGTGCGAATTTAAACGGCAACACAATTAGCTCTGCATCTCCTTCAACTTTAAGCAATTTGATCCCCATATCCTTCGCGTTCTTGAGACCTAATAAACGCGCCTCGTATTCAACAGTGTTACTGGTGCATTCAAATTGCAACCTATATGCGAATGGATATAGACAACCTTCGGGAGAAATAATCACTACTCCTGCTCCTGAGCCTGATGTTGAGCAACTGCCGTCAAACTGCATTGTCCACATTTTAGATTCTTCATTTGACAGTTTCGTGGAAATTGCAAAATTCTGACAATCTTTAGCTACTTCTGACACCATAGCATATGTGCCCGGACCTGCGTCTTGATATAACACTTGAGCATGTGGATCCTGGGACTTTACCACCGTAAACCTTGACTTCGTTTCAGGCTCCAGCTTGAATGTGCCCTTCTATAATTGAATAGTCGCGAACGACCAATCCATTTGAATCTCTCCTCCGAGATCTTTACAGAAACTCCTGCTAAGTAGCATCCCGTAGTTGGTAGGAATATTAGCCACCAAGATGGTCGTCATGATCTTTTTCTCAGGACATGACGCTAGCCTTACTTGTGCATCTTTAAGTTGACCGACTAATGGCACCGACTTGGACTCAAGCCAGTAACACTTTTCTTGAGTAGGAGTGCACGATAGTCCCAACGCATTCATAATCTGTAGAGGCATAACGTCAGAAGCTCTGCTATCAATTATACAATTGCTCAGTTTGAAACCTCCTATATATAAGGATATATAGAATGGTTTTGGCTTCTCTTCTGCAGGCACGAAGGATTGTAGTAATGTTGGCTGGGCAGCAGCCTTCTTTTTCACAACCTTTAAGATTCTATCCAGTTGCTCTGGATGATCTTGTAGATACTCCAATTGAGAGATTTGCACCTTCGTCTTCATCATAGAAGACACAATGTCGAAACTTGCCGAAGATGAATCTGGAGCAATCGGCAAAATGTTTTCTTGTGAAGTCTTAGGATTGGAAGTAGAAGCTACTTCCTTTCCTTTTGCATTTGAATTCCGCTTCTCTTCTTCCTCCTTTTGTGCTTTGAAATGCTGCGCATGTGTGAACACAGGTGAGGTGATATTCTCATGATTAACCGCGAGAGAAAAGTGGCTGTATTCTTCTTGTTCTTCGTTTACAGGTTCTCGATCAAAATACCCCGTTGTGGAGTCGCCATCAAAGTCATCTATCTGTGATGAGATGACGTTTGAACTTGAAGGTACGAAACCTGAACTACGAGCAGAATTGGCAAATCCCATGAGCTGATTCATTCTTTGGTTCTCCCAACATGTAGTCCCGATGTGTTCAACAAAATCATGGAAAGTGCAAAAGACTGTGGGCTTCTCAGCTTCATTGTTTTGCTTCGGTTGTCCTTGCGGAAACTTTGACTTGTGATTGTTGTATGGCTGGAAGTTATTTCTTCTTGGCTGGTACTGTTGTTGAGGTTGAAATGACGGTGGTGTGGGCAAGGCTGGTTGCCCTTGAGGGGGTGACTGTCTCTTTAGTATAGTCACCTCGTTTGCTACCTTCTGTAGCAACGGATCAGCTAATGCTTGCACAAGTGGTCTAATCGAATCATCCTTCATTTTTCCTGTCGTAATCATATTGTCTTCGAGTTTGATTGGTTCTTCTTGAAGGAGCTATAGACTATCTTCTTCACTTATCTTCAAGAAAAAGGCTATTTCTGATGGTAGTGCGTTGATGAAAGAACTCATCAGAATTTCGTCAGATGGATTTAAAGTGTGAGAAAGAAGTGTAACAAGGCGGTTAAACCTTGCTACAAATTCTCTCATCGGTTCATGTGCCTCCATCTTCGAATTCGAGAGTTGTGCAAAAAGTCTGTGACTATCGTTGGCAGGTTTGAATCTCACCAAGAACTTCTCACTCATGACTGCCCAACTGGTGATGATGCCTGGTTCAAGATTGTTGAACCAATCTGCTGCGTTGTTTTCAAGAGTCTCCACAAAGAGACGTACTGCGATGTCCTCATGTGCAACATGCAAGATGAAACATGCCGCCGTGAATGCTGAAAGATGTTCATCAGGATGTCTGGAACCATCGCCATGAAATCTCGAGAAAAACTTGCGTGAACCCTTGGGTAGTTCATGGTGTCCTTGTAAAGCCAATGGTCCAATATTGTCGCCCCAAGGCAAGGGGGTTGGACGTCTTGCGTTTCTTCCATTTCGACTGTTGTGGCTATTGTTGTTATGATCACCCATTTCTTCTGTTGGAATGGGAATCTCTTCTTCTAAAATTTCTCCTTCAGTGAACTGATCAGGAGCTTCTTGAAAGACAGGATCTGGCTGGATAGGAGGATTACCTCTCCTTCTTGTATATACTCGGTACGCCAGGATGCTTAATTCCACGCGGGGGGTGGCAAGACTGGTCTACGTGCTGCAAGATTTCCTTTCTCTTCTTTATCTAGAGTGGTAGCCATGTTTCTCCACTGAGTGGTAGATGTATGATTTTGAAAGATAAAAGTGCGCAAGCTACTGATGATGTCTTGCTGCTCTGCTTCGATGAAAACTAGATTTCGCTATATAACAGGTGGAATTAGTCCTAGTTGTTGAACTGGAGCAGTAGGACTCCAAATAGTCATAACCGTACAAAGCCTAAGCTTTGAGAAGTTTTCTTGCCTCGTGCCCCATGGTGGGTGCTAGAAAACTGTTGGCGTAACAACTAACAACTCTGGAGTGCAAGTTGGTACGAACAGTTATGCACACTACATGATGAGTGCTCTTCAAATTAGGAGGGGAAGCTCCCTCGTTGTGCGGACAAAATGCTTGAAAAAGTAAAGTAAACTAATCCTGTCTTTTTGTCTCAGTTGAAAGAGGTACAAGGTTTGCGAGAAACTTCGAGCGTTGCAGCCAAGGATTTTCTGGTTTTGCAAGTCTTAACTACAACTCAAAACTAACTAGCTTATACTATGTAATCTCCTCAAGAAATCAGAGCATGAGGAAATAGAGCAGGAATGATTTTATACGATAAACTTCATGTATAGATTCACAACGTGAAGGCAAGGTGGGCTCAACTATTTGCTTGGATGGGAAGAAGTTTATTAACACACACATCAAACAATAAGCTTTGAGTACAGATTCATAGGTGGGCTCAACTATTTGCTCAATCTGAATAGGCTTATTAGAAACAAAACATAAAGGATAGCCAACTAGGACAGTAAATTGAATAGGTGAAACACGCATACAATCCATGATCGAACTAGCCACTATATCTAAGATAAGCATTCACCATAATAACAACATGAAACCTGAGTGGCATAACAATTCATTATCATAGCAAAAACTCGTGAACAGACACATAATAAGCAATATTATAGGCAGGGTGGGCTCAGCATATATTACTCTCTCGTGCAAAAGTTATTTACAAATGAGTTGAAAGCTCTTATTTATAGACATCAAAAGGTGTAGGGAACCCTAAAATCACCTTGAGTCAACTATAGTCTTGCAATGCATGCACGATTTATTGCTAAAACCCTAATAAGGAAAACTATACAGTTAATTGGAAAGCTACCATCAGTTAACCGGTACATCTAATCTAAATGGACAATGTGCAAGCATGCACGTCCTTATTGAAAGCAAAGTTAATTGGAAAACTACCATCAGTTAACGAAAACCCTAAATGAAACTCCAAGTCCTACAAAATATCTTTGAGGATAAGATAGACATGCGTGCATGGTTCCGGCAAAGAGAACTGAAGATGAAAGTCGAGTTCTAATTGCATGCTCCTAATTCTATCCTTGCAAACAACTGAAGGTTCTAACTGCCTAATCACTGGCTCATATCTCGTGCAACTAACCCCTCCACGAGGTTGTTGATTGCATCACCATCTGGGGCAGTAATACTTTGCCGAAGTATACTGTGTCTGTGCAACATGTCCTCACCGACTGTGATCTGACACTGAAGTTCACCTTTGCTCTTGGCTGCCTCATCGAACAATGCTGACATGACTGTAAGTTGATTCATCTTACAGCCAACGGTCTGCACACTGAAAATACTATGAATGAGTGCCTGGAGCTTTGATTGAACGTCAGCAAGCTCAACATACGCACCGCCCTCAAGCTGATACCGGCATGGTATGCGAGACATGAGAGTTCTCACGTACTGGAGTGCACTAGTAACGTGCTCTCTGCTCTCAGCCAACTCTGATGCCATCGTCTCCTCTATCTTCGCCTTGAAGATGAATTGTGTCCTCCAAGTGTAGATAGCCTCTTTGTCTTCTGCATCTGTGACTGACTAATATGTCGTTCTCAGGTGAGCAATCATAATCTCATCTCGGGGTCTGCCAATTGCTAAGTCTCGCTCCTCATGTTGGAGACGTAGACGAAGTTCATGTGCATTGTACCACTACTGATATAACTCTGCAAGCACAAAGCGACCTCTGGTGACGAACTCCTCCTCCCAATCCTCCAAACGCTTGCCGTATGCATCCAGGTGATTAAGTTGGTCCTATTCTGCTCGTGGCTCTAGCATCGGTGGGAGTGTAGTGGTGACATTTTCTGTTTTGTCTACAAGGCTAGAGATGTATTGACAAAGTTGCTAGATTTCAGCCTTGAGGGCTACCTTGTCTTCTCCGTCCTTTATTATTCTATCCCTTGCGTTATCTGTGGCAACCTGTAGGAGACCAACCTCTGTCTAGCGGGTACTTCTACCAAGGTTGACTGTGATCACTTCAAAGTCTTGAACTTCAATCTCATTCAAACTCTTACCCTCTGGAGGTGTAGCGGTCTATATGACGATCTCCATGTCAGCATTGCTCTCTACATGGACCTGTTTCTTGATCCTCTTGTCAGGAGCATCTTGGTAGTGTTGATGTGTTTTTTGTGACCACAGCAACGCAGAATAAAGTTGGCAACGGCTACCCTATTCTCTCTTGATCAAAGTATCCAGCACGCTAAGATTGCGAGAGAGTTCGTGCGTTCAACTCCAAGGTTCCTTCAATGCGAATAGTCTTAGTTGGCTCAATGTGATTTGCTGGTATTTGAAGGGGACTTACGGAATTGTTCAACGACAGAGGAAGGGGTTTTCACAATTCGACAGATTTATCATTGAAGCACGAGTTTCCTATTCTAACCAGAAAGTACTGAATTGAAATGATGCAGGGATAGAAGATACTATGGACTAATCTATGCGTGGGACGTGGAGATCAATTTTCACAAGCCTCAACCAAATTCTGCTTTGCCTCACTTCGGACAGCCTCCATAGAACTAGTGCAATCTTCAAGGGGAGTAACTAAAGATATTCATAGTACAATTCAACAGTGAAGACACCGTCACAACGACGCATACCAACATGAAGATCGTAATCGAAGTTAACTCCACAAGTTTCCAGTTGACCACGCAAGGCGAACTCACCATTAGCAAGCCCACTAGTGGTATGGATAGACAAAGTTTGTTCAAATTGAAGACGACATTCCACAGTTACTATCTACTACATGCATGAAATGAAATTTATTCTACTTTAAGCTACTACTCGAATCAGAAGGACGAAGAAACCTTGCTAGCTACTCACAACAAAAGACAAAATTCACCATCAATGAAAACTCTTTTGTTGAGAGAGTGTTCACAACAATTTCTTGCAAATTTTTCAAAGGGAAAACTTTCCCTCTTCTTCAAACTATCCTATCAATCTATACTAAGCTATCTCTAAGCTATCACCTAGCTGTCCCTCTATTCTAATCTCTACTGTCTAACTATTACAAATGAGGGGGGATGCCCCTTTATATAGCTGGCCAAGTCCAATGGACGGCTCAAATTACAATCAGATAGATGGCCCAAATTGTGCCACCTCAGCCCTAACCCTAAAAAGAGGAGTGGAGTAATAAATGAACAATTAATGTCCACCATCCTCTAGAAGATTCCTGTTTGTAAACGAGTTCACATTGTTCCTCTTTCTGACTGTAAACTGGATGAGCTTGATCATCATGGCTTCAACTTCTTGGATGGCCACGTTCTCATTTTGAAACTCCAAGACTGCAACCTCATTCTCTCGCTCGATGATGATTTTCTACTCTAACTCTGAACTGCATGAGGATAATTATTTCTCCGCCCCCAATCCTGAAGGATTTTCTTATCTTGGACTCGAGCATTCCTTCCTTGCCATCTACTTCTCTGAATTGAGTGCATATTAGGTCCTTGAGGAGAAATTCCAACACTTAGCCATTTCTTCCGACATACAACTTTTCGTCCTTCGAGGTTGAAATGTAGTCTTGGGGTATTTGCTCCATCACTTCAATTCCTCCCACTCTGGTTCTGTCGTTTGTCCTGCAAACGAAACAAAGAGGACATCAAAACACTTTACAATATAAATCCACTCTACTTACCAGATCTCCATGCTTTGACCTCCAAGATTTGAATGATCTCCGAATCTGATAGGGCTCATCTCTTTTTCTCCAGCAAGCTTTGCCTTCTTTACAACCTTTCATCATGGGCGCATATCATCCTGATATTCGAGTTTCACTTCATCTCCAAATTCTTCATGCCCTAGCCAAATTTCCATCCTTCTCAAGGGCGTATTTAAGGGATGCATTTTTAAAATCATCTTAGCTTCAACTGTATCCTCTTCACTTTTCCAGTTGAGGCGTTCACTCTGACATTTCATCCAACTCTGGCTCGAGCAAAATGTTTTCATCGGGAATTTGATCACAAATTATCTAGGCACCCAACTTCAAATTCATCCGCCCAAGCATTTTTATGTTAACAACACAATTTTATTCCTTGCCTTAGAAATTTTTTCAAATTTTCCTTAAGAAATTCATCAATCCAGTGCCCATCAAAAATCTTCACCATGAAAGCCTTGGCGAAGTGCAGAAGACTTTAAAATCCATTCATCGTCGAAGATCTTCAATACCCAGAAGAAAATTCCCTTCAGAACGTGTTTTCATGGGCCTACAAACGAGGGGGTACATTTAATTTTTGAATTTTAAACCTTAGAAAAATATTTTTCCATCAAATTTAATCCAATTCTTCATCCCTGGGCGTATTTTCTTGCTCTGACTTGAAAATTTTCATCAACCTCGCGAAGCTGGCTTCCTCTGACTTCTTCCGCTAGTTTTATTCATGCCTCGGTGAATTTCCTCACTCCATCAACCTTAGGCGTATTTTTCCTAAGGAAGTGAAATTAAATATTAACACTTAGGAAAATAATTTTAAATCTTTTTATCAACATGGGCGCATATAGGCATCAAGGAGAAATTTGAATTTTCCCTTAGAAAATTTTCCCCATTCATCTCCAATCATTTTGCCTGTGAAGAAATTTTTTTATCAACACTTAGCACATTACCTTCAATGCCTTGGGCGCATCTAGCATGTCATGGAGGATATTCTTACGCCTTAGTCATTTTTTTATTTTATGTCTCACCTTACATCTTGGCGCATTTAGCACATGTAGAAGGAATAACTTCAACGCCTTCCTTAGTCACCTTTCATTCACCTTACTTTGGGCGCATTTCACATAGGTAGGAGGACTTACACTTTCAACGCCGTAGGCTTCTTCATCACTTAACCTCTTTTATTCTTTCTTGGACTTGGCGCATTTAGTCCATGGTGAAGGATTTTAACCATGTCTTAGGAATTTTCTTCACCTTGTTTAACATTAACGCCCTGGTAACTCCTCTTACCTTTACCTCAACTTGGGCGCATTTAGCACATGTGAGAGGATGGGCGCATTTCACACATGGAGAAGGATAAACTTTCAACGCCTTAGGCTCCTTTTGACTCCTCTAAGCTTGGGCGCATTTAGCATGTGCTGGAGGATGAACGACTTTACTTAAAATTTTCTAACACCTTGACTTTGAATAGGGCACATTCACATGTGGAGGTGGACAAACTCCATGCCTTAGAATTTTTTTTTAACATCTCCATCCATCCTTGGGCGCATTTCAAGGCTCTTGCAGCATATCCTCAACACTTAGCATCCTTTTCAATCACCTTCCTAAAGTGGGCGCATTTGGCATGTGTAGGAGGATGAACTTCAACACTTTGAATTTTTCAACACCTTCAAGGCAAGTTGGGTGCATTTTGGGGGTGGAGCAGGATGTTGAGTTCAGACTTGAAATTTTCTAGCCTCTGCTAGTCATCTTGGGCGCATTTAGGAGGTCAAGGTGAATAAGCTTCGGACTTAGCCATTTTTCCAGCTGCCTGCTCGTGCTTTAATACTTACTATAAATAGTAAGTCTTTTGATTTTCACATTTCTGAAGTTCAGATTGATTTGAAATTTTAACCACTGGATTTTCATGACCTAGCCAATCTGTTCACACTGCCATCTCGAGCTGACCTGCTATTTATAGCATGTTTCTGAAGGTGGTTTACTATTTATAGCAACTGCCTGTTTCTGAGATCTCCACAACTCCGTTTGACTTGAAATTCGAATGTCGTGACCCTCATTAGATGACTTGCCCGTTCACACTGGCACCTGCTGCTGGTTTACTATTTTTAGGCAGTTTCTAGAACGCCTTACTATAAATAGTAAGTGCTCCGATTGCCTTCAAATTTTACCGGTGGATAGCTTGAAAGATACTGATCGCAGTGGGATACATCGGTTTTCGAAAATTCTAGCATTTTACCCCTCATTTTGGGTCCCGAAGTTGGAAACCCTAATTTGACTTGCATGTATATCAAATGACCTCCGTTTGACCTCGTTTCTGTTGCACTTCGCCCTGTTTGTGGTTTTGATGCGCTGGGCAGCTGCTGGAATGCACCTGCTAAAAATAGTAAGTCTCTAAAAACTGGTCATCTCGCTTTGCATGTCACACCACTGCGAAGCCCTCGAAAAACCCACAAGGAATCACCCGACATGCACTGAAAATCCCAACATGCAAACCCTAAAAATAGCCTCCGAAGGCTAAATACTGAAAGTGATCATCTCATTTTGCATGTTATATCGTCGCGAAGGTTTCTGAAAACCCATAAATATTCTCCAGACATGCATTGAAGAATTTTGCATATAAACCCTAAAATTTGCTCCGGAAGCTGAACTTGCTAAAAATAGAAAGTTGTCCGTTTCAGCCCAAAATTTGCATACGAGTAGCTTGACATGTTCTGGATGTAGTGTAACGATCGAAACTTCAAAAGTGTTGAGAGAACGCCTTGAATTGAACACTTACTAAAAATAGTAAGTGGTCGGAATTTGATGAAATTTTGTTGGGGACCTATTGGAAGCATGCTGACTGCATTGCCAAACTCAAATTTCAACCTATCCACTCCATTTGACTTCAAATCGACTAGAAGATAGCAAACCCTAATTCTCAAACCTAGCCAAAATTTCATGTTCAATCCCACAGACGGGCACATCCCCAGAAAGGCGGACAGCAGAAAAGAGAGACAACGACAAAACGACCCAAAAGCAAAGCCAAAAGACCGAAACGAAGCAAAAATTAGGGGGGGTCCCCATTTGTAATGGGACGATGTGTGAAAAAGGTCACAACAGGTAGACATGATGAACATAAGAATGATCAAGGACGTAGGATGGCTACCTCCTGTTCCTACCTAGTTGATTCTCGAGCCAAGATGAGTCTTGACTAATCCCACTGGAAGGATCTGTACTAGCAATGAGAGGCTCCGACGAGAGTGAATGTGTAGAGGTATTACTACGAGGTGGTGAGTCCAATTCCAATTCAATGTGAATCAGAACCGGAGACTGCTCTGGTGTAGGTGATGGAATGCGAGGCTAAACCTCGGGCTTTGGAAAACTCTGAACTGGCACTCTGACTGGATCCTCGTGTTTATCAATGGCGAGTGCCTTCCCTTTTGAACTATTAGGGACTTTATTCTTCTTAGGAGGGTTACTCCTCTTCTTTTGTTTAGGTTTAGACGAGGATGGTAGTGAAGCATCCACCAGTGGCGGCTTTGTTCTAGGCACTACTGCCCTCCTGGCCTTCTTGCTTTCGAGGTAAAGTATACTATTTTGGATAACTCTACTCGACCTCTCCTTTACTGATGCTTATTCTTTGGCAAACCAATCAACAATCGATAGTGGTTGTGTATCAACCTGCTCTTTGAACAACTAAGGAAGTGTATCTCCCTCATCCTGTGATAAACCTCCTACTTCTTCTGCCAAGAAGACAAAAATTTGCGAGAGAGAGAACCTGCTGTAGCTGCATCTGCGCACCTCAAAATCATCCTCACAGTTCACCCAATAGTCCTCCATTGTAGGCTTATGGTATGAGCGAACACCAAGGCGCACTGAATAATGACCCCAAGGATCATAGGTGCGTGCATTGACAAGGTACTTGACATGAAACTTTTCTAACTCTTGTCTCGCAACTTTAGCATCAACTGTCGTCCTGCACCAATAGAGTACGAATTGCATGGGAAAGTTTCCAACTTGTTTACGCTTATGGCGCAAATGTCGATGAACATTGTACAGTTGCTTCAGGAACTCCATAAAGACTGTCCTATTCGAAGGATAGCGTGGAAGCATGGCTGGATTTCCTGTGTATCTGAAGACGCGGATGTAGGTGTATGTAGGGAACTGAATGAACCAGTCCGCCCAATCAACCATTGTTGCTCTAGCAACCGTGGAGATATGAACATACAACTCCTGGTGTAAGTTCCTCACTGTGTACGTCAAGAAAGCCTCATGCACATGCTTGAAATGTCGTTAAGCCTTCGTGAACTCAAGCTGATCATAGTAGTGGTAGACTTTCTGAACACCGAGTATGCCCACCGTGTTCAACCCTCTAAACTGACCCTGATAAGTGATCAAGTATACGAGGTAGGAACACATGTGAAACTAGTGTGCAACTAGAAAACCGGTGATTTGCTCGTGGAGAATGTCACTGATGAAGGATGCCCAGTCGTAATACTCTTGCCCGGATATGATCTGACCAATGATATAATACATCCAGGGCTGGAATCTGTTTGCATTTGCATGACCTGAGATGCGATTGAGAAGTGTGATCAAAATTGCATACTCATCCTTTTATTCACCATGGCCCACATTGTTCGGCAACTTGTTCTTCTTTTGTTTTAACCATCTCTCTGCCATCTTACTCTGACACTTGTCCATATCAGCATTGAATGCTCGCTCGCACTGGTCCATGGAAATGACTAGACTGCTTGGATGTTGAGGAATACCAAAATATCTCTCGACATCTAGGGGTTTGAGACTACATAAGACCCGTCCATCTACTGACTGTATTTCGCGAGTAGCAGAATTGTAATGCTTAACACAAGATATTACGAACTCTACGGAATGAACTGAGATGAGTATAGAAGTGGCCTCAAGCAACCCAGATTGTTGAATGTTTGAAGTATCGAATCTTTTATCTTGATTGGATCCAAGATTGCTTCTAGAAGCACCTTATGTAGATTCGTATCAACTGTCTCGATGAAGTCATGAGTCAAGACTAACTTGGTCTTGAATTCGAGTTGAGTGTATTGCATTCTGAAAAACTCGCCTGTTGACTATGAACACGGCTATATTTTGACAACTTTTCTGGAAAGCTAAAAATAGCCTTTTGAGGCTAAAAATAGCTCGTCAGAGGGCAATTTTCACGAAATTTTTTGAGATATTTGTTTGTCCAAAAGAAGATTCTAAGACAACCCAAAATGTCAAATTTGCAAAAATTTGACTTCTACTCGACTGTGCAGAGGAATTTCATTTAAGAAAGTCAGAGCTTCAAGAACTGATGCTCTAGAACAAATTTTCCTAAAAAATTCTAGCACATGGGTTTTCTCGAGTAAGCTATTCTGAATCGACCCAGATGATTTATTTTGTCAAAAGTCACCAATTCAAGACGAGAAATGGAAGAATTTGAGACAAAAGATTGAGAATTTGAGACAAAAGATTGAGATTTTGATGCTTTTTCTTTTGCTAAAAACGCCACTTTATGTTAAATTTGCTGATGAATTTCGACTTGTACTTGCAAAAGAATGTTCTTGATGTCTTCACAAATTGTCTGCTGATAAAATTCGCTCAACTCTAAAGGAAATTCGCCTCTGCTAAGCTAGATGAATTAAAATGGGCGCCATGCTTGAATAAATAGAGCAAAATCGCACCATAAAAGCATGACTGCAAGATTTAAAACCCTGACTTTGAATAAAGTTGTCTGATTGGACCCCCTCTAGTTCAACTGAGACTGACTCAAAGTCTCGAAAATAAAATAATATTAAAATATTTCGTTCTTTTTAACATACGAATTTGTAATTAAATATTACAAAAGGCGCCAATAATAAATTATTGAAGAAAATAGCCCATTTAAAAGCTTGTATGCAAAAAGTCGAATTTAATATTATTTTTAATAAATTAGCAACAATCTCTGCATACTGATTCCAAAAAGTCAAAAATTAACTCTCCAGGCATCCATTTGCAAAAGTTATGAGATTTTTCACTAATTTCCTATTTTATAGCTCATTGAAAGTTATAGTTGCCCCTATTGAGCTCTGATTTTTGGGTGACTGAGTGAGGCTATGACCGAGCGGAGATATCCACCGCGAAGCCATCAGAGCAAGGATGAAATGTCTACTCGGAGCTGCAACTACTAAAATCAATGTTTGACACCTCAAAAAATTAGGTGCCTTTGATTAAATTGATGCAAGGTCTCCAGAGTCATTTCTCTGTTTTGCCATCTGACGCTTCAAATTGCCACTACTAGTGAACGATGAAACCTATTGACTGGATGATAGGTTCATTGCGTGACTGGAAGAATTCCACACCCAGTGACTGTATGTAAGACATCTGAAAGCTGCATTAGGAACCCCAAAAGCAAGGGCGCCCCTAGCCTGTGAAGGCGCAATCACTAATTTGACAAAAGTGTAACTTTCATCTAGACGCCATACTTTGACCCCTGACACCGGGAGCTGGAGTGCTCCGATTCGCACAATGTTAGGCTCTTTGCATAGCTAGAACAACTTACAAGAGATGTCTTTGGTGGCGACGAAGCAAGAAAACTACTTCTAAGACCTCAAAAAGAAGGGCGCCTCTTCCAAGGGGATGTGTATTTTCCATAGTCATTTTTCTAGTTATCTTCACTATTCAACATTCTACACTGACCCTTCATGTTTGGGCATTTGACAAATCCCAGAGGCTGATGGTTGGGCTTGTTGGATAGCTGGAGTAATTTTGCACAAGTCTCGTGAAGACTATGACTACAAAAGACCCCATTTGACAGGCCTAAAGGCTTGGCGCCCATGGCCTACAGAGGTACACGTGTGTATTTCTACATTTTTCCACTCTCTGTTTTACGTGCTCAGTAGAACCTTTGTCACGATCACTCAGAATGTTGGATCGTCTCACAAACTGGTGTGTTGCGGAGCTAAACTGAATTAGAAAAGATCTCCAGAAGATGGAAACTGCAAATTCAATGATCTGAGGGGTCAAATTCAAGGGCGCCCCTGGGCTATAGGGGCGCAAAAACTGAAAATTTGACAGCCTCTGTGACATGCAACCTCCTCGTACCCTCAGCTTCTGACTTTAATTACCAGAGTTTTGCACTTCGGATGACCTCACTTGATAGCTCATCGAAAAGCTGGACTAATTATGAAGAGATTGAATGTATTTGCAGGCACATGCAACTAAATCTGAGCCTTCAAAAAGAAGGGCGTCATTGTAGATTTGCTTTCTGCAAAATATCATCATCTGTTTCTGCCTCCGTAAACACTGTTCTGGCCATTGAATTGAACTTGTAGGAGTATAATTCTGTCGTGAAGCACTTCTCCATCATAATATGTCATGCTTTGAGTTCCAGGTTCATGTTCTGACCTCCAGGTACTGACCAATTGCTGCTGATGACTGACATGACACTGACCAAAACCCATACTTGATTTGCCCAAAAACTGTATTTTGACATCATTTTAACAGGCTTTAGACTCTTTTAAGTAAAATGCCTTAATGAAGCAAAAAAATTTGGTTTGGGTGCAACAGTCCTCAAGGAGAAGGTCTAGGCAATGGGTGGCAAAAGGGCTCTAAAACAATGTAGAGTTCCTCACCTCTAGTAGTCTATTAGTTGCTGTTAAATCCTCTATTGGTTTTTCACCATGTTTTTGCACTCTTCCCAATGGACATTTAGTCAAACAGTTCATATGCAATGGTTTATGTGAAGTTTTTTGTTTGTTATGTTTGAATAATTCACTTTAGGACTTCAATGCGTGTTATTTCATTTATAGTTCCAATTTAACATTGAAGAGACAATTCTACAAATAGCTGGCATGCATATAATAGATTGTATAAACTATAAATCATGGAAATAAATGTACATACATGTTGGTTTGAAAAATAACAACAGAAATTTGTTCCAGAAATGTTCCCTGAACTTTTTAATAACAAATGAACCTTTCCAATGTCTGTAGAGGCAAGGTACAAATTATAGTCTATATGAACTGCCTGTAGATTATTGATGAAGCCCTTTCAGACCATACATCGAGAATTGAGATGATAGTGCCAGCAAAACAGACTCAAGATATCTCATAAAATGTATGTCTGAGAATGCACCCCACATGTCATAGTATTTCCCTAAGCTCCAAGAGATGTATGGTAGGTATAAAATTGGTACGGTACTTGCTGAGTAGTATGGCAGGCTTTGTAAAATATATAGTGGCCTCTTTAATAGTTGTAAACTCCCATTGTATGATATGCGATGTCCCTTATGAGGTTTGATGGCTGCATAAGACTTCCAACTTCTTTTGTGCTAGCTTTGACTAGTCCTTATTCCTCCCCAAAGCTCCACGTCCTCCTTCCTCTTGCCTTATTTGGATGGTATGGGTCTTCTATATGCTGTGACCTTTTATTGTCCCTTTAGAGTTGCGTAGGAATTTAGCATACCACAAATATCATTGCTGCTCTCCACAAAGAGCTGGAAATATGATACAACACCACACTAACATGGTACAACTGGAAACATAACAGCAATAGGAATATAAAATATTTCATTTACTCCATTCAGCAACTTCCTCTAGAATTTAATTTTGATATTTCATCAAATCTTCCAAACCCTTCGAACACAAAAAATTGTCTTGGAACAAGACTTCACAAATTTCGTAATTTGCAATTGTTGAATCCAAACGTGAAACATGAGTGGCTCCACTTGCAGCCAGCTAGGGTAGGTTTTCTACTACTGGAACTGATTTCTAGGAGGGGTTTCATCCTAGGGTTTCGCTCCACCAAAAGCTCTCAAAATCCACAATAGAGAAATAAAAATAAGCATAAGCAAATGAGCTCTCAAATTCACTTTTATATTTTCCCTTAGGACATTCTTGAAATACTTTTCAAATTCCCACTTTTAAATATTTCATTAAAGTACATTAATAAAGTGACTTTTGACATTTCCTTTAATTTTCACTTAAGGCACTTATCAAATTAATTAAAATAAAGTTATCCATAAAAAATCACTTTATTGGACAACTTTAAAAAATTAATTTAATTCATTCCCTTAAATTCTGACATTAGCCTACAGGAATAAAATAGGCTAAATAAACTCTTTCGGCTACTCCTCAAAAGGGGACATTATAGTTGCCACATATATAGATGCATTGTCTATCACCATCTAGATAACATTTTCCACTCCTACCTCCCTCACCACTGCATTCAACAAGTTACACAAGGTCTCAACATTTTTTACTTCACTAGAGGCATCAATTGACGTCAAAAAGATCAATTGTCCTCTTGAATCCAATGAAAAGTTAATGAGTGTACTATTCTTGACATTTGTTCATTTGTTAGATAAAATGCTTCAGCCTTTGTTTTTCCAAATCTAATTTTGTCCCTCTACTAGCTTATATGTGTTTTATACCCATCCTCCAATCATGGGCCACTCAAGTGATAATTGCTTAGGGTCTTGTACCCCTTACCTACCATAGTCAATGCAGTAACCAGCTACTTCCAATAAGAACTCAAAGCAAAATTAAACAAAAATACTATTGTAGTGCCAAATTTGGCACATGCTAGCTTCACTTCATGATGCAATTACCTATTCCACATAATACCTTCCAACAAAGGTTGCACACTAGGAATGTTATGAGGAAGAAAAGGAACTATGGCTGCCCACAATGCCTAATACTCATACTCATGGCCCAATGGGAGAAGAGCCCCTCATATTTCCCTTATCGTCTAACCATGTAGAACTGTGGAATGGGAGTGAGGTTCCCATTATCTTTGTTGTTCTCTTTTTCTTTGCTTTTTTCTGGTCAAATGCTAAAATGATTGCTTTCACCTCATTTTGAACCTCTAGACTTGCTTTATTACATGGCTGTAAATGTTGGCAATGGATCCGTGCAACGTGATATTTCAGACGATTTATACCTCATCTCATATCCTTAGTACTATTTGCAAACAAGCATTCCCTTCTTTGGTTCTTCTATCGCATGTTTTCAACAAGAGTGCTTGGGCTTGCTGCTTTCCAACGTGTAGTCAAGGATAACATATTCTTTTCATGAAAATGGAAATAAATCTTGTCAAAAGGGAAATAATAGAAAGAAAAAATTAATACCATAGCTACATTTTTTTGGTCATTGATAGGCTATAAAACCCATGAAAGTCATTAAAATTTTTAAAGATTGAGTGTCATGGGCTAGTCCATGATAGTCATTAAAATTCTAAACATTGGCAACCAAGAATTTAAAATAAAAAATCGTAAGTTTCAACTTGCACTAAGTCAATGAATGGAGAAATGAAGCAATGTTGATATAGAGATTTTATTTTAAGTTATGATCATTTGAAATGTACATACCCGAAAGCTTGTGTAGACCTGCAAAGCTTGAAAACTTGAATGGAATCTTGAAAGTCTGAAATCGTGTACAATGTAGAACTGCAAAATCCCAAACATAGCCCTAAAATCCATTTATAACAATCAAAGCATTCCCTAGCTGTCACTCTAGTTGTTTGTCAAAGGGTTCATTCACAAAAGGAGTAGAAAAATGAATTTCATGTCATATTTTGGCACTTTATCCTTGGTTGAGTTTTCTAGAATCACAATTTTGGCAAGTTTGTGTCATGTCCCTTCTGACATCTCTCGAGTCAGATTGGCCTATCACCACGACCCTCGTGGTGAGGCGGGATAGAGGTCACTTGACTGGCCAGTTGCGAGTTTGATCGTAGTCTTTCGTTTGGGCTCGACGGACTTTTGCAGAATTGCTATTTTAGCAGTTCGGCACTGGACCCGCTATTTTAGCATGAAGTTGGCAGAATCCGAGTTAAATCGGAACAGTCATCGGATGAGACGAGAGAAATATTAATATTTAATTGTATTAATTAAATATTAATTATTTAATGCTTATAATATAAAGTTATAATATTAAATTATAACTTAAGTGATTCTTCTTGAGGGGTGCGCCATCATCAGGAAAGGGGCCATTTTGGCAATTTAAATTATTATAAAATATTTCACAGAGACTATGGAAGAATTAAAAAGAATTAAAAGTGAATATTTTAATAAAACCCTATTATTAAGGAAATCGCACTTTTGAGCCATATAGTGCATTTGCCTTGGGAAGTGTGCCATTATGTGATTATTGATTTTGAGAAACTGATCGACTTGATCTAAGCAAGAGACTTTAGGGTTTCAAGTTCGAATTCCTTGGGGAACGAGCCATCTCCATCGGAAGCAATTCAGAGGGTGTGAAATACCACTTGATTTATTGCAGCAGAGGTTTCTTCATTCAGGAGGAATCATTGATCTTCAGGGAATATTTAATCTTCAGAGTTCTTTCAGTGTTTGCACTCAGAAATCATCTATTCATCTGGGCGCACCATTTTCAGAGGCTTGGACATTGATTTCAGGGGAGGCCGTACATTCTTGTTGCTGTTTTCTGACAGGCCGTACCTTGCTGCAGGCCGTACCTTCTGTCCTTGAGCCGTACTTTCATCTGCAAGAGAAACGCCTTGCTATTTGTCTTCCAGTTTGTTTCTTTGAGGGCGCTGGGGTTCTAGAAGGCATTAGGGTTTACCAGACGGGAGGAGAAAGGAGAAACACACTCAGCCGTACCAGATTTTGATCTACAACAGCTTGCTGGTTTACCAGGTTTTCTCAATAAAAATTCTTATTTTATCATTGCATGCTTCCAGATCTTATTTGTATTGATTCCAGTTGAACAAATAAAGATACGCCTTCAATATTTCTTGTATTACCTATGCATGTTGGCCATTTAGCATTTTTATAGAATTTATAATTATTTTCAAGCAAAATCGTACCATTTCATTTATTGCTTAAAAACCCAAAAAATTGCAAAAAAACCAAAAACGTCAGAAAAGACTTCAGGAAACTGATTCGGAGAATAGGGGAAACTAGGGTTTCTACGGTTTGTGTGATTTTTGGTGAGTTTTACTCAACAATCCACAACGATTTTTAAAGAAAACTTAGCACCAAATTTTACTAGTGATTACTTGTTTCATTTTTTTCCCAAGGGAGTACTTAGGTTTTTTAAAGTATGGAGATAACAATACTAGATGTCAACATTGGATACAATAATATGTGCAAATGATGGAACTAAAGATTCAAACAAGTTGTGAGTGAGAAGTGCATAAAACATATACGTAGGCACCAAAACAAAACGATTAGAAGTATGGACAACATTAGATTGAGATAAAGTACACAATCCTCACACACCATGACAAAGAAAAAAATATAGAATCAAATGTCTTCATCAATTGATATTCATATGATATTTAAGGTCTCCATGCATAGTTCTAACTCATATATGATCTAAGAATAGACATATGGTGGATATCCATGGGCAAGGCAAGGAACTCGTACATGTAGGCAAAAGAAGGGCTATTGCAAATTTTTTGGGGCAATGCCGCAATGGTCAAGGATTCAATAATCCTCCCAGCCCAATTTTTTTTTAAATTTCACTTGGATATTGTTGTAAAGACACAAAGTGGTAAAAATATTTTATGTATTTACAATGAGAGCAAACGCTCAATAAATAAATTACAAGGATATACAGAAATAGAAAGTTTCTAAGAGAAACTGAAGAAGATCGATAAAACGATCTTATCAGGAATATTACACTAAAATACAATATTGAGCATTAATAAATTAAATAATAAATATTATTTTAATGCCCTCCCTTAATGTTCAATCTGTCAACTACACCAATATGCCCCCTGAATTTTACAAAACTTATTTGGACTGAGTGACTTGGTGAGAATATCTATTGTCTGCTCCTCTGTCGGAACATACAACAACTGAATTGATCTGTCTTCAACAAGCTTTCAAATGAAGTGATAATGAGTTTCCACATGCTTGTTTCTTTCATGGAAGACTTGATTTTTGGCAAGTTTGAGAACTCCCTAATTATCACAGAACAGGGGAGTCAGACTTGCTTGAGATATTTGCATATCCGCAAGCATTCGGCGAAGCCAAACTGCTTTACAAGCTGCCTTAACTACTCCCCGATACTTTCCTTTTGTCGAGGAGAGAGCCACTGTTTGTTGCTTTTTACTAGTCCATGTGACTGCACCAGATCCCAAATTGAACACATACCTAGATGTTGATTTCCTGTCATCGACCGAACCTACCCAATTTGAGTCTGTGAAGCCAGAGAGTCTAGGATCGTGACTCCTAGTGTAAAGAAGTCCATAATCAGAAGTACCCTTCACATAACGCAACACACGCTTTGGTGCTACCCAATGATCAGCCTTGGGGGCTATCATGAAGCGTGAAATGTAGCTCACTGCAAAACTGAGGTCAGGTCTAGTGGCAGTGAGATAGATGAGGCTGCCCACTAGTTGCCTAAACAAGGATTCATCTACTACAAGTGAGTCTGATTAGCTGACAACTTGAGCCCTTTTTCCATGGGTGTGGAGGCAAGTTTGCAATCCTGCATTTGGAACTTATCTAGTAGACTTCGAGCATATTTGGACTGGAAGATGAATATACTGCTCTTGGTTTTCCAAACCTCAACACCTAAATAGTAATGCAAAAGTCCCAAATCTGTCATGTCAAATGTGTTGCACAAATCCTGTTTAATCTCAGTGATCAAATGTGTCGAGCTGCTAGTAATGATCAGGTCATCCACATAGACAACAAGAATAAGAATATCACTACCAGTATGTTTGACATACAAATTAGAGTCAGATGGACTCCTCTGAAAGCCATGATCTGTGAGGCACTTGTCAATCTTAATGTACCAAGCCCGAGGAGCCTGTTTTAGGCCATAGATTGCTTTTACCAGTCTGCACACCTTGTGTTCTTTACCGGCAACCTTGAACCCTGGAGGTTGCATCATGTAGACTTCTTCCTTCAACTCATCGTTGAGGAAAGCACTCTTAACATCCATCTGATGGACTTTCCAACCAAACTGGGCTGCTAAGGCAAGGACGAGCCGAATGGTACTCATCTTGGCTGTAGAAGCAAAAGTCTCCTCATAGTCAATGCCTTCCTTCTGTGAGAACCTCCTAGCAACGAGACGAGCCTTGTACTTGTCATGGGTTCTATCAGCTTTGTATTTAACCTTATACACCCATTTGCAGCTAATGGGCTTCTTCCCTGGAGGAAGATCAAAAGGACCCAAGTGTGATTCTTTTGAAGACTCTGATATTCAGCCTCCATAGCCTTTTCCCACTCAGGAATCCCTTTTTCCTCTGAATATGTTTGAGGCTGATAGACACTGTGAATGTTGGCCATGAGAGCAAAATGAACCGTATGCTACTGTTTGCTCTTGTTTTTGGACGATCTACCCTCAACGAGCTCATCATCATGAAGATCACCAATAGTCTTAGCCCACCATTTAGGCCGAAGAGTAGAAGTGCCAACATTAGATGTAACAGGAGGAGTTAGAATTGGTTGTGGATCTGGAACAGGTTCATCAGGTGGAAGATCAATATCATCCGAAGGAAAATCAGGTTGAGCATCATCAAAGACTAAATTTTCATCATCTCTCCTCTCAGGTGGACCTAACGAAAGACAAACACCCAAATCAGAAGCCTTCAAAGGTTGATCCTTAGAATGCTGTACAAACAAGGAAAGATGAAAGGGTCCTTGTTCTTCATCAAAGACAACATCCCGATTGAAGATGAGATAGTCAGTGTCTACATCAATCAGCTGGTAAGCCTTATGGTTGTCACTATACCCTGTGAACATAAGCTTTTGACTCTTGGAATCCAACTTGGAGTGCTTGGCATCTGGAATCCATACATACGCTAAAGAGCCAAAGATTTTTAGATGACTGATTTGAAAGATCGCCAAGCCCAATCTGATCCAATTTACTGATTTTTGTCTTTTTCAAAATCTTTGACCAGCGAATAGGAATGTTTGTTTTTCTTTTGTTTTTGAATACGTTTGATTGCCAATGATTGATTTTTGGGTTTGCCAATTAATTGAATGCAATAGATGGATTTTCAACTCAAGAGTGCAAGCATATGTATGACTGAAATAAATTACTGAATTCTGATTTTTTTTTTCAACAACAATGCATAAAATTGTAAAACTAAAGATTTAGGAACACCATTCATCAATTAGTCATACCCGAAGTCCAATGCTATCTTGCACATGAATTTTATTGATGGAATTCCAAAGAAGTATAGAATTATAAATCAGATCAAGCACTCGAATATGCTGTCGAAACCCAAGCAGCATCACAAGATGGTACGGCTGCCCTTGATGATAGTCCGACTGCCCCTTAGGATGGTACAGCTAGCCGAAATAGTCTCTAAAATCAATAAATTTGACCTCTACAACACTAGCTGCCTGCTGCCAGTAAATTCTCTTAAACTCTAACTGAAATCTTCCTTCAATAATGCAAAAATAGTATAGCCAACAAGTAGAATGCAAATATGTGATAGTATTGGCCTAGTTGTGACTTGATCTATCGATGGCTGCACTTGATCTGAAGAAATATGCTGATATAACACTGCTGCAAACACAGGTCTGAAAATTAAACACCTGGAACTCCTCCAATGAAGTCCAAACGAAGACCCAAGGTAGGTCCTCCTCAGAAGTGAACTGGTTTCTCGTCCAATTCACAATAGCCCTTGGGAGTTTTCGTTCCTAGAAGACTGAAACCAAGCTGAAACCCTTCTCCAAAGCTCAAACCTGCAAGTGCTGATATGAAAAATGACAAATGAATGCCAAAATAGAAGCCCAAAATTCACTTTATAACCTCCCATGAGCTTTTTTATAAAAGATAATAAAATATTCCTCCTCAAGGGTCTTTTCCTCTGTAATGTCCCTTGCTAATTCTGGCCTTAATTTAATGATTAGAAGCTCTGAGAATTTTGTCAAACACTTGTCTTGCAAAGTATGAACTTGCTGATTGTAGTTTCTTTTTGATAATTCCAAATGCATACAATGTTTTGATCAACTAAATGTCTTAAATGAAAGTATGCAAGTACTGAAACTAAATGGTAATGCAATGCAATGGATTCTAATGAATTTGCAATGCTCAATGAAGACTGAAGATATAATGCAATATAATAGCAGCAAGAGACATTATGACAAACAATTGTCATGCATTTCCCGAACTCCTTTAAAAGCTGAAGCTAATGGCTGAGATGAGATACAATGCCTTATAATGACTGAAAGTGAAGTGCAACTGCGTCAATGTATAGCTACAACCAATAGATATTCTAGCAAACACTTAGCTAGCAACCTTATTGACTGAAAATGATGTCACTTAACAACATACAACTATTAGGCATTGTAACAAACAGTTATCATGTAAACTTCAAGAGCAAATATGAACCTACAACAAGTATACATTTTCACAAACACTTAGTATGCAATCCATTCATGCAAGTAGAGATCTACAGCCATCACACAATTTATCAAACACTTGTGATGCAACTTCCAACCTTCTTGTTATTCAATTGCCAATGTTGAATCTCAACCAAATTACGAATATGCGGCTGGTCACCCAGATTACAATGATATTATGAATGACTCAAAAGCTACTATACTGGCAACAATGATTACAAACTGAAACATTAAAGAACTTGGCATATAACAGCGAACAAGGTTTTCAACAAATTGTCACCACTTCACCAACATGCTAATCAATAAGCATCTAATACCCAGCGCCTCATGAAGTCATTATTTCACAATTTTCCCTTGAGCTAATCTGATCAGATTTAAGCTGCAATCAAACTGAGTGAGTTCCAAAATATTCTTCTCCAAGACGATGGCCAATGAACCCACAATTGTATCTAGCAATAATGCTGCGATTCTTCCTTGATAAATTCCACGATTTTCTGTCTGTATAACTTGGTGCCAAACACTGCAAAATGCTGCTACTTTGTATCTTAGTAGTGCCACGATTTCTTTAGGCAATTATTGATAAAAATCAGATTGTTGGAGGATGCCAAAATCGTCCTTCCTAAAGGACTGAAAATATCTCCACAACTGAAAATGTTCTTCAATATTGCTCAACACAATGAAGCCAACAACTGAAAATTAATCTTCAATGGTTGCACAAATTGAATTCTCCAAATTTGGCCAAAGGCCACTAAATTTGCTCAAATGAGAAGTCTGAAGTAACTCCTCCAAGATTCCAAACTAGGGTTGATATTTCACAACCAAAATTGGAAGTAACCAGCCAGGTTTGGTCTTTCACAAACGAAGACTGGAAATCAACAAGCTAAGCATTCAGCTTCGGCAATGTAGTAGAAAAGAGGTATTCAACTCAAGATGCCCCAAATGCCTAGCCCAAGCTTCTTTTTATACTTTTCATCATAGTTGAAAAAATCGCCAATAACTCGCAAAAATCGCGAGTAATCGCGTGGCAAAACGCTGGGCGAGTAAATCGCACAATTACTCGCAGCCGGGTTTTGCAGAAAAACGCGCAGCGATTTTTTATGAAAACGCGCAGAAAAACGCGCTATTTTTGCTTAAAAGCGGCCAGAAAAACTTAAAACGTGGCGTTTTTTTTTAAACCCTAATTTATAGACTTCAAAACTAATTGTTTGCATTCGATTTGTTCACGTCGCGCGACCCAGGGCAGAGGAAAAACGACGGCGAAATTAAAAAACGCGACGCACAGCTGAAAAACGTGGCGGCGGCGGCGGCGGCGGACGGATCTTCATTTCCAGACTGCGCCCAGGAATCCGAGTCGTGTGTATCAGTATGTAGATAAAAATTTTTAAAGTTCATTTATTTTTTTCTGCCGTCCGTCGTTTTTTTCAGAAATTTTTGACATATATTTTATTTTAATAGATGTTAAAATGAATACAAATTTATAATAAATTTTAAACAAATAAATTTACAATAATTTTAATTTTTTGTTTTAAATTTACAATAATTTTTAATATTTTATTATTATATTCAATATTGTATAAAATTATAAATTTTAATATGTTTAAATTTTAGTTTATTTATTTTTCTCTCATAAATTTATAATAAATTTTAGTTAATTTTTTTTATATAATTTCATAATAATTTTTAATATTTTATAATATTGTGTATAAATTTGTAATAAATTTTAATTCATTTATTTTTCTGTTATAATTTATAAATTTATAATAATTATTAATATGTTATATTGTATAAATTTTAAGAATATGTTTAAATTTTAATAAATATTTTTCAAATTATTTATTAAATTTAAAACAATATTATTAAAATTAAAAATTACGTCTAAAATTTTTAAACATATGATATCATTGTCTTTTTCAAAAGAAAAAACATTATTATTTAATTTAAATTTACGTCTAAAATTTTAATAATGTTTTTAAATTTAAAACATTAAAAATTAAATTTACATCTAATATTTTTTTTTTATCATAACAATTAAATATTATATTTTTAAATTATTTGAAAATAACTTAAATTTATATAGACTTAAGTTAAAATTTTGATAATGCTCAAGTGGCCAAAGCCTATACAGAAATTTGAATATGAATTTGATAATCATTCATGTTTATAGTTTTTCTTCAAAATCAACTACTGCATGCAGATTTATTTAACTTCACTTTTTATCTCTTAATGTTTATCTTGTCTCTCTTTTGCTAGGTATCTTGCTAAAAGAATATGGCTTCTACAAGTAAAAAGAGTGGCGGCAAACCAAGAGATCCTTGCTGGAAACATGGAACACCGGGTGCAATACGAGGAGAGGTTATGTGCAACCATTGCTTCGAGACTTATTCTGGTGGCATAAACCGGTTGAAATACCACCTTGCACGAATCCCTTGTCGAGATGTTGAACCATGTACAAAGGTACCCGAAGAGGCTGAGATGGAGGCCAAAGCACTCCTTGCAGCATATGACCAAAGGAAGGAAAGTAAAAAGAGAGCAGCAGAGGCAATGGCAGCCCCATATGCAGATTTCAGTTCTACAGGGTCACAAAAGGCTACAGGAAGCTCTTCTCTTGGGCCACGGATACGAGGATTAGGATCTGGAACTGTGGGCAGCATCGGTTCTAATTTTTTTGTTCCGCGTAATACTCCTGGTGCACAACCTTCATTGGAAGGTACTTCTTGGAATAGAGAGTTGCAAAATGAGGCGAAGTTGGCATGTGCTAAATTTTGGTACTACAACGATATTCCATTCAATGTTGCTTCTAGTCCTTATTGGGAAGAGTTGGTCACTGCATTGACTGTGGCAGGTAAGGGGTTCAAGGCCCCAAGTCGTTATGAGTTGAGTGGGCCATTATTGCAGAATGAGGTCCAAAACACACACAAACTAGTGGAGGAACAGAGGAGAAATTGGGAAAAGAATGGCTGCACCATTATATCTGATGGGTGGACAGATGGCAGAAATAGGACACTCATCAACTTTCTAGTGGCTTCAGGGGGACAATTGGTATTTCTAAAATCAGTTGATGCCTCCAATGAAACAAAAAATGCAGAGACCTTGTGCAATATGTTGGATGAGGTGGTGATGGAAGTGGGAGTTCAAAATGTAATTCAAATTGTGACTGACAATGCAGCTGCATATGTGGCAGCCGGTAAACTTCTAATGGCGAGGCATCCCACATTATTTTGGAGCCCTTGTGCTGCCCACTGTCTTGACTTGCTCCTTGAGGACATAGGGAAAATAAGTTGGGTGAAGAATGTGGTTGAAGATGGAAGGAATATCACAAAGTACATCTACAATCACACATGGGTCCTAAGTCTCATGAGAGAGCACACTGATGGTAAGGATCTCGTGCGATCAGGAGTCACACGCTTTGCCACCAATTTTCTCACCTTGCAGAGCATTTTAGCTACATTGCCCAACCTCAAGCGCATGTTTGTGAGTGAAAAATGGCTTGAGAGTCCTTATTCCAAGAAGCCTGAAGGAGATAAGGTTAAGAAGACCATTTTTGATGATAGATTTGCAAAACAAATGGAGGAGATCATCAAAGTAAGTTTTCAAACATTTATTGATGATTTATTTTATTTCTTTCTAATATTATAGCTTGCTGATTTTGTTAATTTTTTTTTATTTTAGGTGTCAGAACCATTGGTTAGAGTTCTACGATTGGTGGATGGGGATAAAAGCCCCATGGGGTATCTATATGAGGCCATGGATAAGGCCAAAGAGGCAATTCAACATTTATATGGGTCAAACAAGACCAAATATGAACCCATATGGCGCATAATAGATCGGAGGTGGAACCGACAACTCCACCAACATATTCATGCTGCTGCCTACTTTTTGAACCCCAAGTTTTATTTCACTCCTACTTTCAGAGCAGATGCAGAGGTTAAAGTTGGCCTCAATACATGTATTGAAAGATTGGTTGGTAATGATGACCTTCGAGATCTCATACTTGATGAGATACAGAGTTATAAGAGGGCCGAAGGGCCATTGTTTTCTTCCAAGGATTGCATTCGTAGGAGAGAAACTCTACAGCCAGGTAACAAATTTATGTGTTTAATATTATTTTACTATTTATGACATTATGTTAATGTTTAAGCTTATTAAATCCTTACTAATTTATAAATGGTTATCATTGCAGATTTGTGGTGGGAAGATTATGGTGCCACAACGCCTAATCTTCAAAAGGTTGCCATTCGTATTTTATCTCAGCCTTGTAGTGCATCTGGTTGTGAGCGCAACTGGAGTTGCTTTGAGGCCATTCATACAAAGAAGCGCAATCGGTTGACTCAAAAGCGCTTGAATGACCTTGTCTATGTGCGCTACAACCTTCGGTTGCATGAGAAGAAGGTAAAAGGTTTGAGTTCACATGAAGCACTTGACCTTGATGACATTGATCCATACTCAGATTGGATTGCTGAGCCTGATGAGGTCAATGTGGAACCATGGATAAGTGATGATGAGTTTGCTGAGATGGAGAGGGAGGCAGATGCAGCTGAATGGGAAGCAGAGGTGGCAGCCTATGAGGAGGAAGGCGAGCTTGGTCAGCCAATAGAGGTTGTTTCTTCACACACACAATTTGATCCTATCCCTATGGATGAGGCACCTATTGGGGCACCTGTTGAGGCTTCTATTGAGGACATTGCACCTATACCATCTACTTCAGTACCACCCACACAGCAGCGACAAAAACTTTTGAGTTTCAGTCGTAGAAGAAATTTAGGATAGATAATTTTTATTGATACTGAAACTTGAAGTTGATATGTATTGAGAAGTCGAACTTGTTTTTTGGTCTATGATACATTGATGATTGATACGTATTAAGGTTTTAAACTCTAATTTTGATTTATAGATGATGAAATCAGTAAATACATTGATGATTGATATGTATTAAACTCTAATTTTGATTTATATATGATGAAATCAGTAATATGTTCTAAAAATTCAGTTTATATGTGTGGTTTTTAAGAATAGTTTTAAAAATTGTGTATTTTCAAATGTTCGATAAATTTGCCGAGTTATTGCCGATTTTTTCCCCGAGTTTTTGCCGAGTCCCGAGTTTTTAAATTTTGGAGTGCCTTGAGAGTTGTTACGAGTCCAAGTTTTCAACTATGCTTTTCATAGGAGAGCCCACACACTTTTCTTGTCAATGTGGGATAAAAGATATATTTTAACTTAAGTGACTTTATGATATATTTTATTTAGTCACTTTATTGAACTAATTAAATATAAAGCCACCCTTTAGACACTAATTTATTGGAATAACTTTATAAATAATTAATTTAATATCTCCACTTTAATTTAATTAAAATAATCAATTAGTCATCCTTATGAAATATCAATATTTGGATAACTTAATTAATTAAATTAATTAAATCACTCTGTCTCCAAATCGGGGACATGACATCCTCATCAAAAGAAAGGGTCACTTTTTTTAAAAACAACTTTGTTTCACTAGGATGGGGGAATTTGCACTATTCACTTTATAATTCTCTATTACTATTCACTTTTACTATTCCATTAAAGCAAACTTTAATATTTTCAATTTATCCCTAGATTCAACAATTGAACTCCAAACTGAAAGGCTCGTAAAGCTCCCGGCTAGGCTCTACATCCCTCGGTTGGATCCCCTAACCATACTGCTAACCTACGGGAACCCTACTAGTAGGCCAACCTCGGCTCGTCTGAGCTACCTAAGGAAGGGACATTACATGATCCTAGGTTTTCGACCAGTCCAAGCTTCCTCAGGAGTCTTCCCCTTAACAGCCTGTGTAGGAGACCGATTAAGGAGATAGACAGCCGTGTAAACTGCTTCTGCCCAATATTTGTTAGAAACACTCCCGTGTTGTAACATGGAGTGGGCCATCTCAGTGATTGTTCGGTTGTGCCGCTCTACAAGAACGTTTTGATGAGTGTAGGGTGTGGTTAACTGGTGTTTGATGTCGTGTGTATCACAAAAGTTGGAGAAAGCAGTAGAACAAAATCCCCCCCCCCCATTATTTGACCTAAGAGTGATTAGGCAACAACCAAAATCTTTTTCTACTAAGGCCTTAAACTTGTAAAATACAATAAACACATCTGATTTTTGTCTAATAAAGTGCACCCACATTTTATTTGAAATTATTCACAATTCTGCGTCGTTAAAAACTTGGTCTCATAAAACATGTAAAAGTAACATCTAATAAAGATAATACAATAAAATTTCTTCCTTTCTTTATTTATAAACATGTACAAGTTACAATATGTTTCCACATGAATTTCATTTTCATTGCAAATATAAATCAGAGTTAAAAGTAATACAGTTACATACATAGCTCGTAAGCTTTTGCACAAATAGAAGTAAGAAGGTCCAGGAATCCGTCCTTTCAAATCTTGGTACATCAGCCGCTTGCTGTGGAGGAGAAACATCACTCAGGCGCTTTTCCATCAACCACGGACTTATAATCACGGTCCCATACGATCATTTACAATGAAACTGACCTCCCTTGAAGAAGATTGGTAGGGTATTTCTTTAAATTTATAATGAGCATAGTGTTGTGTCCTACTCAACTAGAACCTTGCTATTTCACAATCTCGATCTAGTACTAGGATCACAATGAACTGACAGTGTAGTCTCAACTATCTCACATCTAGGTGGATGTTGTACCTTTCACTACTTTGGCCAAAGTATTCTCATTCAGTACTTCGAATGAAGGTCATCTATCATAAACACTACTCAGGGCCGATTTGACTTAATGCTTCCTTACTCTACGCATAGGTTTGTCTTTCAATGGGTGAATCCGTCATCCCAGACATCCTACAATCATACGAACCTACTAGAAATGAAAACAGTATTCAAGTGTCTTGTATCAATCCTCCTAACTAGGAATTCTTTATCCTAGGAGTATTTAACTTATCTCAGTTATCCTAATAACTTAAGCTAAAAGACTTCACTTGATTCTGCCATCATTTCGATCCTAGTAGATATAATAAGTACGTCTACGTATTCTCCATATATAGAGATCATACACAACATGCAATAACCATTCAAAATGCAAATAAATCCTTCCCTTTTATCTTTTCCATTATTTCGTTTTAATGCAAGAGAAATAATCTAATCCCTTAAGCTCTTTATCCAAATAATCCCTTTTTCACAATTTCCCCCTAATCATTGAATCCTTTTCACATTTTCTTCTTAAATGAATTGCTTTAATTATTCATCAAAACAGTTCCTCCCTATTAGAACTAATTGAAATCAGCAATCACAAAATCAAAATGGAAACAACACTTCAATAAAAATTATAAACTAGGAAGATTCATGCCTGATTTTAAAGCTTCTCCTTCCAAATTTTGCTCTTCTAGATTCTCCTTCAAATAAGCTTCCAGGTTTCAGCTAAATATGGCTTCTTTTTATGAAAGTATTTCACTCTATAGTGAACTCCTATAACTCTTCTCTCAGACGTGTTTCCACCACTCAATTCCTACTCAGCTATACAAATACCTCACTCTGAGCTAAAAATGATACAAACACTGTAACTGGTAAATGCTGGTAATAATGCACTATATTTGTCAACTCAGTAATACAGAAAATTCAAGCAATGTCACAAAATGGTTATGGGATTGAATACTAAACTCAGAAGATTGCTCCAAAAGTGTGTTCACAATGAATGGAAGGGCGTCATTATATAGGCCCGATTTGAAACAGATTTCCACTTATGTAGGCATGCCAAATGACAACACAGTGCTCAGAAACAGTCAAAAAGACATTTGGCGGATTATTTAACCCTAAGTCATCAAATTGAAGGTGATTCGACCTCCTTAGAGCCAGCAAGAGAAGAATTTTTCAACTTTCATGGCGGATTTTTGACAGCTCAAGACATCCTTTAGATTTTAGATTAATTTGATATAAATGTTTTGAAAAATTCGTTCTAGGAAAAAGTCGAGCCTGTTATATACTTCCACGTCGCCATTTTTAGTTGCTAAAAGAACTGCGTATGCATTAAGCTCAACGACCAGGTCGCGGCCCGTGTGTCACAGGCGCGAGCTTCTCTAGGCACGTGATTTTTCCAGCGCCGTTTTCCTTTTTCACGGGAATGAAATCCCTAAAACGGATTTCGTTTTCCTCCTTAATTTATATTTCGACTTCTTTGAAGTATTTGGTATTTTACAAATCTTTAACTCTCAATATATTTCGATTCAAAGAAGTATTTATATCTTAGAGAAAAATTGTCATTTTTAAGAAAACGTTATATGATATAGTCTCATTTTACTATTTTAAATTTCATTTAAATCTTTTATTTAAATACATCTATATATATATTTAATCATATATGTATTTTAATTAGGTGTAATATTTCCAAATATATAAATATATATATTTTCCGGCATTATATTGTGACCTATACATATATTTATATATATGTAAATATTACCTTAATATTAATACATATATTTAAATATATAAATATATAATACTTTTACATTTATGTATTTATGTATATATATCCAAAAATATAATCACATTGTTAATATATACATTAATACATAAATATTTATGTAATTTTGCTAGGCAATATTATAAAATATTATTTTCACTACAGATATCAAACGGAATGTGTACATATATATATACCTGTGTTTACGTATGTATGCATACATACATGTCAACACATGTGTACGAGCATATCCGTCTGCTTAACATACACATGTATTGATATGTCTGTACATATAAATACGTGTTCACAATATATAGATGTGCATGCGTTCACATTCAATCATTAACACAACATTCACACCATTCATACTTGGGTCATGGTATAGCAAGTCTGACATTTAAACAATCACATCTCCTAAACATAAAGAAGTGAATTCAAAATCCTTATGTCAATACACAAGCCTATGGATGACTTACCGTTGTCTCGACAAACAGACTTGGCTTACTCATTCTATAGTATGTGTGTGTATGCTCAATTTGGTAATCGTTACTGTTTACCCGACCAAGTTCCTCCCCGAATGATGTCTCTCCTCTGTCCGGAGGAACAGTCTTCATACCTGCACATCATGACATGACATCGGCAATCATATGCTCATAACAAGGTAAAAACATCTCACAAGTTAGAATACTATTATTCCATAATTGTATGCAATATTTAATCAAGACTAAATCATTTAGAAGTAACAATCAAATGAAACCATCATTTAAACAGGACTCATTCATTTAATAACGAGATCAACCATGTTTTATTCATCATCAAGATTCAAATATTACAATCAATTGCCCTATACAATAGTAGCTATAATATCGGGATGTGAGAAATCGTAACAAAAGCAAAAATACGCAACTAGTAATGAAGGGGTGTAGCCATTGACACATACGCCAGTGAACCAAGCTACGTTTGCTACAGGCTCGCCATGAGTCACCATCCGTGAACGGTGTCTGGTGCTGCTTCCCAGCCTGACAAGCTCCACAAATGCCATGATGTTGAGTCTGGATCTCAGGTAAACTAGCTACAAGTCCCTCTCGAGCTAGCTGAGAGAGATAGTGCACATTTAAGTTCCCATACCGCTGATGCCAGAGACTGGTAATAGCAAAATTCCTGGCTTCCATGGCTAACTCTAGAGAATCACCTGTATCCACAAGTCTGTATAGACCATGATCCTCAATACCAACAGCCACAGTGGTGAGAGTCTCCCGATCAGCAATCGAACATTTGTGTGCATTGAATACCACATCCAACTGAGGATAATGCTGCATAATCTTACTGACAGAGAGAAGGTTCAGTTCCATGCCAGGAACGTAGTATACATTGAGGAATATGAGATTCCTCCCACCAGACTGAATCTGAACAGTGCCCTTACCGACAACGGTATACTCTTCACCTCCTCCAAAAATAACTAAGTCATTGAAGGGAGAGAAGTCTGTGAACCAATCACGTCGATGGGTGAAGTGTTGCGAAGCACTTGAATCAATGTACCAGGCCGAGGACTTTACATGATCTGCAGGTCTTTTAGCCATAAAAGTGTAAAAGGCATATTCCTTCTGCTCAGTGTGCTCGACAACATTCGCTTTCTGTTGAGACCCTCCCTTCTCCTTTTGTTCAGAAGCCAAACGCCGACGACAATCCTTCTTCATATGACCATATTTGTGGCAATAATTACATTGAATGTTCTTTTTCTTAGGGCTGCCTGAAGGTTGACTTGAGCCTTTTTGCTGTGAAGGCTGACCTTTCCCTTTGTTCTTAGGTTGAGACTTAGCTGCAAAAGCTTGTTCTGTAGAGGATGATGAGGCACTACTACCAAACTGTTGTTTCCAGTGTTCCTGCTGCAAGAGGATGGTACAAAGCTCTAGAAACTTCAGATCAACATTAGTAGGTGTAATGTTGAGGGTTTCAACAAAGTGCTCATAAGACTTCAGTAGACTTTTCAAGGTGATAACTACCATGTCTTCTTCCTCCATCTTCTGACCAATCGCTTCCAACTGATCATGGATGTCCCGAATCTTTGTCAGATGCTCCTGTAAGGACATCCTCTCATCCATCATGATAGAGAACAACTGGTTTTTCAGAAAGAATGCAAGACTCTTGTTGGAGGTATCATGCAAGGTTTTCAAGTGCTCCCAAATCTCAGTAGCTGATTTGTCGGATGGAACCTATGGAAGCTGATCATTGGTGACTGAAAACTTAATGAGCATCATTGCTTCACGATTTTGCTCATCAAACTTTTCTTGGTCATTACCCGTTGCTGTGGGACGAGTAGCATTAGCGAGAACAATCTGATCAAGGCAGCGATATTCAAAGATAGTCATCATTCGCTGCTCCCAGGTATTATAATTTTTTGTCGTTGAATCGCTGACTGCCTTCCAACATAATGTTGGTCAAATTCATCATCTTTCATGCTTTTCGAGGCACGAAAAACGAGATATACAAAAGAGGTTTAAAAAATTGAATGCACAGGATTCAAGACACAAATGTCAATGCACTTAAACCAGAGGTAGTTTCAGGCACAAAATCCAAGACAACCCATTTGCACGGAATTCGAGACACCCAAGAAAAACGGAGACCAACCCAAAAATCCTCTTGAAAAACCTAGAAAGAATCTGTTGTCAGAAAAAAATTTCGGCTTAAAAAATAGAGGATTTTTCAAAACCCTAGCCGATTTCAAGGAGCTGTCAAAAATCGCATCAAAAAAATGGTGAAGTCGGGGGATTTGCTTTTAAATAACACGCCTTGAAATTTGTGTTTAAAAACTCGAGCAGATTTTCCCAGGAAAGAATAAACACAAAACGCGACCAGAGGATAACAAAAATCGTGTCACCTAGAAAGAAGAAGAATGGCTCCTAGAAGAACTAAAAATCGCGCCCAGATGATTTGCAGAAAAACGTGACTAGAGAAGAGAGGAATCACGCCAGAAAACGAGAACTTAGAGAGCTCAAAAACGCGGCTTTAAACAAAGAAAACATGTGGCTACAAAAGAACTGAAGATCACGGCCAAAACCCCTTCAAAAAATCGTGGCTAAAGATAACGAAATCGCGTGCCCAGAAGACCAAGAAAATCTCAAACAAGAGCCTGTGATTTTCGACGCCCAGATTGAAAGAAAAAACCCCACGCGATTTTCTTAGAGGAAGACACAAAAATGCAAGAGCTAAAAAACTCAAATTACAGCTTTTAAACAAGCCCACGATTTTTTTAAAAACAATGGCGCCCAAAGATCCTCAAGGCTCTAATACCATGTAAAGACACAAAATGGTAAAAATATTTTATGTATTTACAATGAGAGCAAATGCTCAATAAATAAATTACAAGGATATACAAAATAGAAAGTTTCTAAGAGAAACTGAACAAGATTGATAAAAAGATCTTATCAGGAATATTACACTAAAATACAATATTGAGCATTAATAAATTAAATAATAAATATTATTTTAATAATTGTTTTGTTTGCATTACCATTCATAGTTCTTGAAAAAGACATGATCACATTTGTTCCTCTTTTTTCTAATTTGTAGGAGATTTTATAAGACGATGATAAATCCAACATTTTATGTGATTTCTTACAATTTATGAAAGAATATGATGTGACTAAATTAACATTATAATTTGAATTAATGATAGTTTTGTGGACTTGTTTTTAGGTTGACAGGAAGGGCCATTGTAGAGTTTACAGTGGAGAAGGCTGACAATTCGATGTTTTCTATGACAACTAATGGTGGAAATGGAAAAACAGCTACCATCAAGGTCAGCATAGTTGCTATTTTTGAGCCAAAGCCTATATAAAACTTATTGATTTATTCCATAAAGAATGATTAAAGCACCAGATCATTGATCTGATTGGTTTCATACATCTAAAATTTTAAAACAAATAAAATGTGCTTTGAAGACATGTTTCAAAACTGCATTGTAATAACACCCCTTAATTTTTTGAAAAAATTGTTTGCCAAATTAATAGTAACATGAAAGTGCAAAGACATGCAAGTTAAAGATACCCTGATGTCACCAGTGCTGATTTAAATTTGCTTTAGTGATATGCTGTATTATTGCAAGTTTGGATGTTAAACATTCAATACATACTGTAATTTCCCTTGCCAATTGAACAATAATTTTTCCAAAGTGCTTAATATGACATGTTTCATTTGTCAATTAAGAAGAATATAATCTGAGTTCACACACTAAATTTTCTGAACATTTGACACGATAAAAGTATGATGGGTTCAACATAGATATCCAAATGCAAGATTGGATATATCACTGATTATTGTATTACATGAACAGCAGTGCAAATGGACTGGTAAACGGAGATACAGTGACTGAAACAGTTATCGTAACTTCATCCACTAGACCCTAATCGAACCATACACTTCATAGCATTGCATTTCTTACATAACAGAATTAATGAGACTTAATCAGCAGAAAATACACTAGTTTCGGAGTCTACATAGGACTGATTACAATGACAGAAAATTTAGATAATGACAGCAGGTTTACTACCCTTTTCTATGCATGAATATGACTGAAATATATGAACAGCAGACTCAGATTTGACACAGCAGTCAATAGAATTAATACTTTTCACAGATTAAGATATTCACGATTCTTACTATGTCAACTACATAAGTGAAATGCACTCAGATCTGGGTAGTATGCTGTCCCAAGCCAAACTGAACCTCGAACTGCTACAGGAATAACTCAGATCTGTCACAAACTTCAGAAAATGCCTTGTAATCTACTCAGTTCATCAGCTCCTTGCCAAATGACCCTCATGGAATGGATATAGGTGCTGGATGGGTGTAAATGCCTTCAAAAAATGCCACGATTTACCCTCAAGAGTCTCACGTCAAGCAAGAAAGGGACCCAGTCTTCCCGTGCACTTCCTTAGAGTTCCAGTTCTTTGAGATATTCAGTCCCACGTCTTAGAAATATGCAGGATGTATAGAAACGCTGCTCCCATAGCCAACTTACCCTACAAAATGACCACAAACTTATTTGAAACCCTCAAACGCCAATTTCACAAAGATTATTTGTTGTCATGGGGCGTACAGTAACTCGAAAAATGAATCGCTTTGTTCTAGGGTTAACACGCCTCCTTGTGGAATGACCACGTCCTCCTTCAAATAGATATGAAACCAGCACCCAGATTTGAGGAGTAATCTGCCCTTGACAAGAGAATATGTTGCCACTGCTAAAAGCTCAATAGAATGAGGCGCCATGGAGACTGAACTGAAGTTCATCCATCATCAAACCCTACTCAAACTTAACTCTGAAAGATATATCGATGCTGCTCCAATTTGGTTTCCAAAAGAGACCCACCAAATTGCCTAAACGCTCCTATAGAAACCCTAAATGGATTCCTCAACAATTTCAGCTAGGGCAGATAGTTGCACTGCCGAAACTGGTGCCCTAGGGTTTTCAAACCCACAGACCCAAGAAGCTTCAGAAAATATCGCCAATGTAATTAGAAAATAACTTCAAACATGGGAGAAATGAGCTCCTTTTATCCCCTTTTAAAGAAATCCTTGAACTTCTAGAAAGACCCATGAAGAGTGTTCAACAAGCTTTTAGAAGAATATTTTAATATTCCTTGATGTGACCTTCCAAGAAGAGTGTTCAACAAGCTTTTAGAAGAATATTCTAATATTCCTTGATGTGACCTTCCAAGAAGAGTGTTCAACAAGCTTTTAGAAGAATATTCTAATATTCCTTGAAGTGACCTTATAATATTTTATTTTTCACTTAAGTCACTTTTTAATTAAAACATCCTTTTTACTTCAAAAATGACCTTTTCATTAAAATAATGATATTTTGACACACAAGGCCCTTGTTTAATGCCTCCATGATTTAAGGCATCTCATCTTTGTTCCAACGAGCTATAATACTAAGGGCCTTTTTAAATATTTTAATTAATTTTAAGCAACCTTAATAATTTAATTAAGGTATAACCATTAATACACTCATTTTTGTGGAACTGTCGGAATGCTTCGGAATTGGAAACTAATTACATTGGAGTGATCTTGATGAAGAATAAAGATGATCGGAGCCGACCAGCCAACTTTCTATAAATGGAAACTCCCTCCAAGATTCTCGGAGCCCAAACCGGAAGCTGGAAATAACATCCGAAAGCATCAAATATCTCCTCTAAGCCATCTGAGCTCACTGGTCATCAAATCACCCGCTTGATCAAGCAGATACAAACCCAGAAAACCATCGCCATCTGCAAAACATGAGAACCCTAAAATGGGGACATTACACGCACAATGCTCCTGATTTCAATTGTTTTTAGAAAAGTCACTTACATAGTGTAATGTCCCCAATTTAGCCCTACGCTCTTCATTTGGATTTAGCCTATTTCTGGAAGCTCGTAGGCTAAAAAGAAGCTCGAAATTAGGGTTTCCAAACTTCTTGGGGGACGTTTTCGTCCTTTTGCGGAGCTTGCACTTGGAAATGTTGAACTTGGATTGCGGATTCCTTCAGGGTTTTCTGAGAGCTTCGCGTTGGTGGTTTCGGTTCGGCATTTTGAGCACTTTCGAGAATTTACTATTTTTAGTAAATTCTATTTCTGGCGGTGGTCCTGTTGACTTCGGCTTGGTTGGCTCTCATCTTCAGTATGTTCAGTTGGTTTGATCAATCTTGACCTTAGGAAGCATTTTTGGTGAGACATCCAGTTGATTTAAAAATGTTATACTTTAATGTTATATTTTATTATTGAGACCCCTTGGCCTAGTGAGGCAACTTTAAGTTGTTCATAAAAGGGGGATTTTGAGGGGTGGCGCCTCATGGAGATATTTTATTATATTCTAAGGTCCAAAAATCAATGTTTGAAAAGGGACGCCCATCTTGAGGAGAAGATTAATTCAAATTAAAAGTTAAATTGCCTTGAGAAATGAGACGCCAACTTTGGAGGGAAAAGGAGTTACTTCAAATTTGAAAATTAGGGTTTCTAGAAGCTTCTAGAGAGTTTTCACAAAGTTATAAAAGGTGAGCTTGGGTCTTCATTTGGACATCTGATATCTTGAGTATTGTTATGCTGCCGAAATGGTTGCTGGATTGCTTCGAGGAATGAATGCCTCCTAGCTTGGGCTCGACTTCGTGCTTCAGAGATAGCACCTAGTAGAGAGGTTTGCTTGTTTTGAGTGAATTTCTAGTGAGGTTTTGCATTGTTTTGATGATCTTGCATTTTGTAGCTGAGTACTTGCATTTTCTGTCATATTCTGGAGTTGCTGAATATCATAGCTGATTCGAAGTTTCATTCATATATCAAAAATAAAAAAAGATATTGTTCTGGGTGTTGGTCATATCATCTTCTCTACTTGGGGCGACCTTACTTGCAAATTTGTGGGATTTTTAATGAAGTTTCTGATTTTATAAAGCAAATTCGTCATTCCTTGAAAGCCGTACTTTCTGGAGTGCTTTGGGATCTGTGCCATTAATTAATAGCCACTTTTAGCTGCCCTTTCTCATTACTAAACTAGGCGCCATCATTTTGAGGGTCTATTGCATCAGATTTGAAGTCGTTTGGGTTAGAAATGAGTGAGCTATGAGCATTTTGAGAGGATTCTGTGTTGCTGGTTCTGATATTCATGTTGCTGGTCTGTCATATCAGACTTGAGAAAATTGTGTATGAGTGAAGGGTGGGTGTTAGGAATTCATATTTGATCTATTGGAAGATATATATTTACTATTGCAGCACTTTGCGGAGTTCTAATCCTTGATCTTGCAGGCACTCTTCAATACATTGTAAGCTACACAGTAGTACTGTCAGCATTTTCTTAGTCTTGCTTTATCATGCTTGTAATGCCCACTGGATAAGTGGAAGAGGCTGGCTTGCCGCCTATCTATAGTTGAATTGCATTGTAATAACTTACATTGTAATGTCCCCTTCTTGAGCATGACTTCTTCTGATTGACCGTTGGCCTATTCTGGAGACCCGTAGGCTTCTCGGTGGTGAAATTAGGGTTTCTTGGTTGGTGGTTTCTTGTGCTCACGGATTGGCGTTTGAATTGCGGATTCCTTCTGGGTTTTTCGTGAGCTTTTCGGCGTTGTATTCATCTTGGCATTCTGAGCACTTTCACGAATTTACTATTTTTAGTAAATTCTATTTCTGGCAGTGGTCCTGTTGGTTTCGGCTCGATTGACCTTCTACTTCAATATGTTCAGTTGGATTTGCTCAACTTTGGCTTTGGGGCTCGTTTGGAGAGATAAGTTGAATTAATTTTAATAAAGTCATGTTTAATGTTATATTTTGCTGTTGACCCCCCCTTAGCCTAGTGTTTGAACTTAAGTTGTTTTTAAAAGTGGCCTTTGAAGGGGTGGCGCCTCATGAGGTTATT